>ML318290.1:0-23902 GCA_005239505.1 Nicotiana paniculata
AGCAAAAACATGAAGTTTCGTGAAGGACCCATAAAAGCCAATTGAAACTCTTCGTTATTTTTTCCCTACACCAACATTTTTTATATTTTCCTATTTCCTTTTTATTTTTTTTTCTTTTCATTATTTGGTTTAAGTGGTTAGATATAAATACTTTAATAGAGAAGCCATTTATTATTTCTTTAAAAAATAATCAATACTTTTAATAGTTGTTATTTTGTGTTATACGTAAAACAAAATTACTTTTTTTCTTTTATTTTCAAATTAAAATTATAAGTTTTATCTTCAAATTAGTTAAAATAAATTAGTTAAAATAGTTAAAATATTTATTTATTAGTTGTTCAACTTTCCATCTTCGTCCTTTCACATGTATAAATAGCTTAGCTAAGCAAAAACAAGAAGTTTCGTGAAGGACCCATAAAAGCCAATTGAAACTCTTCGTTATTTTTTTTCATGATATTGCAATTTATTTTTATGAGATCTTTTTAGTCAGTTGCAAAACGGATTGATACCTTCATATTTAAAAATTAGTGTAACCTTAAATTTCTCAAGTTACTCTTCAAATAATTAATTTATTTTATAGCCTCAAAATATTACGGTATATTTAAGATTACAAACTTTACAAAATCAAAGTTTTAAATTTCGAGGTGTGACCAAANCAGGTACTTCTTGTTGAATAGTTAAGCTACCAATTTTTACAATATATAACTATAAATTACTCATATTTTTATTGTCCGGATATTTAAATCAACTTCTACTACAGATAAAATAGCAAATACTTTTGAGATATTTTAATTTCTAAATCTTGTACTGATTAATAACTACATAATCAGATTCTTTTTAAATAGTTTAGCTTTTGAATCTTGTACTAATTTTTAATTACTGAAAATAGAGCAAAATCGTTCTATAATATAGTATAATTAAAGTTAAATTGGTAATTCAAATACGAACTTGAAGCAATAAGAAAGAAATATTAGAAGCTAAATGTATTGATGAGTTGCCATTAATTGTTTTCTTTCATTTGAAAATAAAACTTATAATTCTAATTTGAAAATAAAAGAAAAAAAATAATTTTGTTTTACGTATAACACAAAATAACAACTATTAAAAGTATTGGTTATTTTTTAAAGAAATAATAAATGGTTTCTCTATTAAAGTATTTATATCTAAACACTTAAACCAAATAATGAAAAGAAACAAAAAATAAAAAGGAAATAGGAAAATATAAAAAATGTTGGTGTAAGGGTTTGAACCTTGTACCTCAAGGACAAAACCCACTTCACCTTTTCCTTTCAACCAGTGGGCTAGGCAACCTTGTAGTGCTTTTAGTGTATAGCGCCAGATATAATGGCGTTATACCCACCTGTCAGAAAAAATGTATATAACGCCACACTATGTGGCGCTATACATTAACTGCACAATTATCGTTAATGTATAGCGTCACATAGTGTGGCGTTATACATATTTCGGTACTCTTTTTTTTGACTTATTTTTGTTCTATTTGTCCAATTTTAGCCTAATTGGGTTCCGGACTCCTTCGTTTAGACTATATTTTAATTTTTTCTCTTTATTTTTTATTTTACAATATGCTTTTAATTTCTTTTACCTTTTCAACTTTCTATTTAAATATTTAAAATTGACATATCAATAAAAGTTGTTTGTGCATATTGATTGAATAAATGTAAATTTTTATTAATGTTATATAAATGGGACAACATCAATAATTAATCATAATTGTTGACACTTGATATTGAAAGAAAATGAAGAATCTTCACCGTTCTCTTGTGAATAATGTAAACTGAAAACATAAAGAAGAAAAAGAAGGAAATTTTGAACTTTTTTCGTTTTTCTTGTTTTTTTTTTTGATTTTTTTTCCTCTTAGGGAAAAATTCAAGAGAACACTGGTGGAAGACTAACCATGGCTTCTCTACTCACAAGTATTTTCTTTAAAAAATTTAATTGGAAAATAATTTGTTTGTAAATCCCACATTTAGCAACAGAAAATGTTAACAAAATGCTCTTTTTCAGCGTATTTAATCTCCTTCCAATCTTGATCTTCAAATTGTAGAATTTCACTTTCAGCCATAGTACGTTCTTTCTCGGAGACACAGCGGAACCTGCTTTATTTAGTGACTTATAAATCAAGAACTGTGCTTTTCTATGTTTTATATCTTCTGGGGCTTCTTTTTCAATCTTGAAATAAACACGTTGTTTATTGAGAAAAGTAGTCCTGCCCTGCCCCTTCCCCTGCCCTGCTCCATTTACTATTTTTTGAAAATGTGTTTTGACCTGCCCCGCCCTGCCCTACCCCATTAAGGGTTTGCCCTGTCCCGCCCTACCCTGCCCTGCCCCATTTGCCATCCCTACAGTGGTGGATCCAGCATACGTATGAAGTCAACAACTGATGGATTAGTTCCAGAATAAACTCATTGAAGAAGCTACAAACTCATTGATAAGGTGAAAAATGGTTGGAGAAGTATTTGCATACCCCAATGAGCCAACTGCAATGAAATCAAGTGATACAGTGAGGCCAAGAAAGATGGTTCTCAGATTAAAATACCTAGCAGCTCCACAACTTCCCTTTATAACATAAAGCTTCTAACTCAATGCTGTTTAGTGAAGCACACAGGGACCAATACCTTAATGGAAACATTTCAAACGAAAATCTCATAGTAAGAACTCCAAGATATTAGTAAGAGCAGATAAAAGATTCCACTTCTTACCCAAAAGAACTAAACCAGTGTGCTCGAGAGCTTCATCTGTACCTGATGCCATTATCTAGAATTGATGTTATAGCTTCAGTAAGTTACCAGACAAGTCCAGCGAAATATAAATGCTTTTGAAATATTTATAGTAATGACCGAAACATAGGTTAGAAAGGTAATCCATATTCGCACTGTAAACGTTCCACTGGCAGCCCTTTTAACCCCACCAGAAACAGGAGCATCCACTAACTTCAATTTCTTCTAGTCCCCTATGTGGATGATAAATGAGAAGCATATGTGAGTGACATGAATGCTAATATGTGAATGATATGAGGATTAGGCTCCAAATAAAAGAAAAGGTCGTTAACTATCATAAAATTGGAGAAAACCGAAGCTTTCATAATATCTAATTACAACTGGCAAGAGAGTGCAATTGAAGCATCAACAAACTTATTTATCTCCTTTGAGTTGATGATATAGCAATTTTGCTTGGATTTATCAGTCGAAGCAGGAGACAAGGGCTCTTTATGCCATATACTTTTACACTAAAGGGGATAAAACAAGAAATATCCTAAGCAATAAAGATCATCCTATTGATACTAGAACTAGTGGGACTGGCTCCCGGGGAAAAGGAATTACATTAGATCTTGGCAATGGCACTCCAACAAGCTCGACAGGGAGAGAAAGAAGAGAAAGAGAAGAGGAAGTACGATGAAAAGGGTATGAAATAGGTTGCTTGTAGCAATTGTGATTGCTTATTTGGTTGGGATTACCAGCCTGACCAAAGAAGAAGATAAAAAAAAGAGTCCCGCCTACAGCTACCTTAAAACTTGCGAGCGAGTGTCGACCGCTCCATTGCCCGGGCAAGATCTGACGACTCCTGCCCAAAGATGGCAAGTTACGAATTCAGATTAGCTACTGCCAAAGAGGCCAGGAACGAGTTTCCGCTTTATCTAAAATAATAAGGTTCAGCATCTGCTTGAGCAGGAAGAAGAAAGGTTTGATCCTCTCGGTTTAGATAATTTCCATGGGCCAATAAGACGGTGTCTAAGATGGCAGCCAACTAGCTTTTCGTAGGGATTATCATTTCCAGTCTCGCAGTCACATGTGGAATCCAATCAATAGGTCTCATGCTGCAGTCTACTCTAAATAAAAACGGTATCATATTATATGAAAAGATACCATCCCCAAAATTAAACCTAAAAATAAAGAACTAGTGGTCGCAAGAGCACGCACACAACAAACTTTGCGAGATAGTGCATGCGAAGTGTAATGATCCGACTGGTCATTTCGAGCTCTAGCGCGTCATTCAGAAGTTTGAGACCTTGGGTAGCTTCACTTCGGGTATTATGACTTGCAAGCGTAGTCGCAATTGAATTTCAAAAAGTTCAGAGCTGATTTGAAAAGAAAATACTCATTTGGGAAGCTTTAAGTTGGAAGAATTGACTAAGCTTTGACTTTTGAGTAAATGACTTCGGAATAGGAATCGGGATTTGAAGGTTCCAACAGGTTCATATGATGATTTTGGACTTGGGCATATGTCGGATCAGGTTTTGGATGACCCGGGAGCGTTTCAACGCCTATTGTGGAAAGTTGGCATTTTGGAAGGATTTCATAAATTTGGATTGAAGTGTATTTTAATGCTATCGGTGTTTGTTTAGAATTTTGAGCCTGGGAATAGCTTTGTATGGTGATTCTGGTCTTAGAAACGTGTTCGGATGTGGATTTGGAGGTCCGTAGGTCAATTTGGGGTCATTTGGCGAAAGTTGGAAATTTGAAGGTTTTTGAGAAGTTTGACCGGAAATGGACTTTTTGATATTTCCGGAAGTTGGATTAGGTCCGTAATGTCGAATGTGACTTGTGTACAAAATGTGAGGTCAATCGAACGTGATCTGATAGGTTTTGACATCGAATTTAGAAGTTTTAAGTTCTAAAGTTCATTAAGCTCGAATTGGGGTGCGATTCATGATTTCGATATTGTTTGATGTGATTTGAGGCCTCGAGCAGGTCCGTATTATGTTATGGGACTGATTTGTGTGATTAGACGGGGTCCTGGGGGCCTCGGGTGTCTTTTGGGGTGGTTTCGAATCAAGTTGAGCTGTTTTGGAACTGCTATTGCTGATTCTGGTTTTGTCCTTCGCTAACACGAAGGGAGTCCCGCGTTCGCGAAGTAGATTTCTGGGCTGCTGATGTTTTTTAATCGCGAACGCGGAAAAGGGGACGCAACGCAGAAGAGGGTCTGGACCAGCCTACGCGAACACGAGAGTGCTATCGCGAACGCGTAGAAAGAAGAGGGAGCGGGGCCTGGAGCAGTTTGTCCTTCACGAACGCGGCTAGTGGACCGCGAACGCGAAGGGTGGTGGTCACAAGGCTTCGCGAACGCGGCCAAGCTGATGCGAACACGAAGAGGAAATTGGAGGCAATGCATATTTTTGGCCTTCACAATCACAATGGTCTTTCCGCAATCGCGAAGAAGGGCGGGTCTGGGTAGTGAAATTTTAAAACGGGAATTTGGCCATTTTCATTTCATTTCCTCCATGGGAGCTGATCTTGGAGAGATTTTGGAGCACCATTTCCAACATCAATCACAAGGTAAGTGATTTCCACATATTTCAAGTTAAATACATGGTATATGATGAGTTGTATTCTGTTTTGATGTTTTAACAAACTTTTATGTGAAGGACCAGTTTGAGGACCTAATGTATACAACATCACAAGCTATCTATGCTTCCAGGAATTCCGGATCATACACTGCTGAATGAGGACGGACCAGCTAAGGGACCTGATCCCTTAGTGGACTCACAAAATAAAGTACAGGCCAACTTGACATCTATAAAAAGCTGTGACAGAAAAGGTGACTGCCTGCTACTGTTCACGCTACAGTGCAACAACAGTGCAACAGTCACTTCCTAGTGGTTGAGCCGTGTACCTTCAAGATTTTGGACATCCTTCTTGGAATGTGCAATGTTTGGTAATATCTTGAAGCAAGAAGAACAACATACTCACTTGAGCAATTACTAAGAATATTCAAGCATTAAGTTCTCTCAAGCATTAAAGACTCAAGGGCTTCAAGAGCAAGAAGACAACTCCACTAAGACCTCACACGTGGTTATCAAGTAATGTTAATGTCCTTAGTTGAGTTGTAATCTTGTATCTTGTTTTTCATTGTATCCTACTAAGCTTTGTAGAAGCAACTAGTTAGGAACCTTTTAATCTTTCATCTTCCAAACTTGTGTGTGACTAAAGCTAGTCATGAGTCAAAGTCTTTGTAACTAGTTTGTGACAAAGTGGCTTGTAAGAAGTATTACAAGTTAGAGTATTGAAGTCTTTGTAAGAAAGTCATTACAAAGTGGCTTGTAATAGTTTAGATTACAAGTTAGTAAAGTTGAAATCCTACAAGTGTAGGTCGTGGATTTTGTCCCCTTGAGTGGGATTTTTCCACGTAAAAATAATTTGTATCTTTACTCGTTTTTCTAGCAAGTAGTTCTGTGGGAACTAGTAGAGGACCTGATCACTCTACTGTTTGGTGGACGCTAAGAAACCTTCAATTGGTATCAGAGCAGGTTCTTTCTAAAAGGTTAACACCTAGAATGGATCTTAAATGGCTGCTCCACCAAATTTTGAGGAAGGACAATCAAGCTATAGACCCCCAAGATTCAACGGCCAATATTACGGTTGGTGGAAAACAAGAATGCACGATTTTATCATGGCTGAAGACTCTGAGCTTTGGGACATTATTTATGATGACCCTTATGTGCCCTTAAAAAAGCTTGGAGAAGCAGGTCCTCTAATACCAAAAACCAGAAAGGAGTACGATGAGGCAGATCGAAAAGCTGTGGAAAAGAACTTTCGCGCAAAGAAAATTCTTGTTTGTGGTATTGGGCCTGGCGAATATAATAGGATTTCTGCCTGTCAATCAGCTAAGGAAATCTGGGATGCCCTGCAGACGGCACACGAAGGAACAACACAAGTAAAGCAGTCCAAGATAGACATGCTCACTATAGAATATGAACTGTTCAAGATGAGTCCATACAGGACATGCATACCAGGTTCACCTCTATCATCAATGAACTTCATTCTCTAGGTGAAGTTATTCCCAGAAACAAACTCGTGTGAAAATCTTAAGTGTTCTGCCAAGTTCTTGGGAAAGTAAGGTGAACGCTATCACGGAAGCAAAAGATCTTCAGACCTTAACTATGGATGAGTTGATAGGTAATCTGAGGACATATGAGATGAAGAAAAAGAAGGACATTGAAAGAAGAGAGACTAAGAAGGAGAAGAACCTAGTTCTTCAGGCAGAAAAACGTGAGTCAAGTGAAGAAGATCACGACATGGCCTATCTCACCAAGAGATTCCAAAAAATGGTGCGAAGGAATGGTGGGATACCTAGAAGAGGGAGCTCAAGCAAGCCCAAGAATCATGATCTATGTCATAAATGTGGCAAACCTGGATACTTCATCAAGGACTGCCCGCTCTTGAAACAGGACAACTACAAATACAACATGGACAAGGTTGCAAAGAGAAACCAGGTTCCAGAAAAGAGATTCAGTAGAAAAAGTGCAGCTAACAATGTTGTGAGACAAGATCTTGCTGCCTGGGGAGACTCATCCAGTGAATCAGAAGAGGAACCTGAAGCAGGGAATAGCTCTATGATGGCTGTTGAAGGCAAGGGTAAGGAGTATGACTCGTTGTTTGCTCTCATGGCTCAATTCGACGAAGAAGATGATATCGATGAGGTAAAATTCAGGGATGTTCAGAGAAATCTGAGATCCTACTCTCCTAAAAAACTAAAGTCCTTGTCGAATGTTCTCATTGATACCTATTATACCTTAATGGAAGAAAAAGATTCACTGACCCTAGAGCAAGAAGAAGCTGAACAGACCATAGATGACCTAGTCGTACGTGTGGTTGACCTGAAAGAAACCGTAGGAAACCTTGAAAAAGAAAATGAGACTCTAAGGTGCAAAAACAACGGTGTTGAGAACGAAAGAGACGACCTAATAGTAGTAGTTGTGGATTTTAAGGATACCATAAAAGGTCTTGAAGAGAAAAGGGAAGAAATAGAGAAGAAAAATAAGGAGTCAGAAAATGAAAGAAATGATCTTCTAGTAGTAATCACATACTTAGAAGAAACTATTCAGGGACTAAGATTAGAACCTGGTTCATCAAGTATAGATAAAGGGAAGGAAATAGCTAGTGAAAAATATATCAAGCTTCAAAAAGAACTGAATGAGGTCAAAAATAGTCTGTGCAGTGAGGTTGAGAAAAACAAGGAGTTGCAAGCAGAAGTAAGCAAACTAACATCTGATCTTAAGAAATCTTTGAATTGGACTTGGTCCATAGACGCTGTCACTGCTATGTTCTCTAATAACTCTGGGAACAAGCAGGGGATTGGGTTTCAAAAGGAGAAAACTCCCTACAACCCTCACATCAAGTATGTTACAGTCCCTGACAATTGGCTTTGTACCCATTATGGGAACAATGGACACTACAAGGAAAGCTGTCCAGTCAGGGACCAATCAGTCCAGAAAAATGAAATGTTTGCAGGCAGGAGAAAGGCTGATCAGGGACCAGGTCCCAGCAGAAAACACAAAATCCTGCCAGCATCGACTAGAAAAGTTCTCATTCACCCATTTCCAAATTACAAGGGACCCAAACTTGTTTGGGTTCCTAAATATGACCATTTATTTGTGTGTGCAGGGATCAGTGAGGGAAAGTGGGATACAGTGGATTATGGACAGTGGATGCTCAAAGCATATGACTGGAAATACCATGGATTTTCTCTCATTGAAGGCCCTGCAAGGAGGGGATGTGTCCTTTGGAAATGGGAAGAAGGGGTACATCCCAGGCGTAGGAAGAGTTGGAAGATCTCTTGAACACTCAATTGAAAATTTTTACTATGTGGATGGATTGAAATATAGCCTCTTGAGTGTTTCACAAATTTGTGATAAAGGAAACAAGGTGGAATTCTTGTCAAAAACATGCACATTTACTAGTTTAGTAATTGGAGAGGTGGTGTTGATAGCCAAGAGATACAAAAACATCTACGTTGCTGATTTCAAATCTCTGGAAGCAGGTGAAGTGAACTGCCTAAAGGCAGTTGAAGATGATGTTGAGCTTTGGCACAAAAGACTAGGACATGCCAGCTTCTCTCTGTTGAACAAGCTGATAAAGAAGGACCTGGGTCGTGGTCTGCCAAATTCAAGGTTCAAGGATCACAAAGTATGTGATGCATGTGCAAGAGGGAACCATGTGAAATCATCTTTTAAACCAAAGAAAGATGTTAGCACATACAGACCTCTTGAACTCATCCACATGGATCTATGTGGACCAATGAGAATTCCAAGTAGGGGTGGAAAGAAATACATCTTTGTGATTGTGGATGACTACTCTAGATTCACTTGGACATTATTCCTTCACTCGAAAGATGAAACATTTGAGGTATTTGTGGCCTTTGTCAAGAAAATTCAAGTGAAGATGAACATGAAAGTGGCATGCATCAGGTCTGATCATGGAACAGAGTTTGATAATGCAAGATTTGATGAATTCTATAATGAAAATGGAATCACACACAATTTTTCAGCTCCAAGGACTCCCCAGCAAAATGGTGTTGTGGAACGAAAGAATAGGACTCTGGAGGACATGTCTCGAACAATGCTAATAGACAGTGGGATTGCAAAAAACTTCTGGGCTGAGGCAATCAATACTGCCGGCTACTTGGTGAACAGGTGCATGATCAGGTCCTTCCTGAACAAGACCCCATATGAACTGCTCAATGGAAGAAAGCCCAAGGTGACCTATCTAAGGGCTTTTGGCTGCAAATGTTATGTTCTAAATAACGGGAAGGATCAGCTGGGAAAGTTCGATGCCAAGAGTGATGAAGGAATTTTTCTGGGCTATTCCTCTCAAAGCAAGGCGTACAAAGTGTATAACAAAAGGACTCAATGTGTGGAGGAGATTGTTCATGTCCTCTTTAATGAAACCTTATTTTCAAACAAGGACAACAATAGTGATGACCAAGACAACGAACCACTCTTGGTTCCAGGGGAAATCTCTGATGTGTCTAATGACGAGGCTGATATGATGAGTCAAGCAAAGGAGACAGTGGAAGGCAACTCAACCTCCTCCTCAAAACCTCAGGAGGAACCTGGTACTCCTATCTCTCTTACAAAAGCTGAGGAAAGAGTTGGAGATGCAGTGGAAACCACTCCTCAGGTTGCATATCAGGAGTCAGGGAAGCCCAACTAACACACCAAGAACTTTCACTAATCAGTCTCAAGTTCCAAACTGGAAACATAAAATCTCTCACCCTTTTGATAACATAATTACCCCTCTTGATTCCGGAATTCAAACCAGATCAAAAACTAGAAACTCCCTAGCTTTCTCAGCCTTCTTGTCCCAAATTGAACCCAAGAATATCAAGGAAGCTCTAAAGGATGCTGATCAGATCGTGGCTATGCAAGAAGAATTTCATCAATTTGAGAGAAACAAAGTGTGGCATCTGGTACCTCGTCCCTCAAACAGAACCATCATAGGGACTAGGTGGGTGTTAAGGAACAAGCTGGATGAAAACAGGAAAACAACCAGGAACAAAGAAAGGCTGGTAGTCCAAGGCTACAATCAAGAAGAAGGGATTGATTATGATGAAACCTTCGCTCCAGTTGCTCGTATGGAAGCCATTCGAATTCTTATAGCCTTTGCATCTCATATGGAATTCACCTTGTTCCAAATGGATGTGAAAAGCGCATTCTTGAATGGTTATCTCAAGAAAGAAGTGTATGTCAAGCAGCCCCCTGGGTTTGAAAATCATATCCACCCAGAACATGTATTCAAACTCAACAAGGCCTTGTATGGATTGAAGCAAGCTCCTAGAGCTTGGTATGAGCGGTTGTTAAAGTTCCTTCTAGACAATGGGTTCACAAGAGGAAAGATAGACAACACTCTCTTCCTGAAGAAGCGAGGAAGGAACCTTCTCATTGTCCAGGTCTATGTCGATGACATTATCTTTGGAGCCACTGCAGATTCCTTATGCAAGGAGTTTGCAACTCTAATGGGAAGTGAGTTCGAGATGAGCATGATGGGGGACCTGAACTTCTTTCTGGGTCTCCAAGTCAAACAGTCTATCAATGGCACTTGCATCAACCATCATAAATACATCAAGGAACTGCTCAAAAGGTTTGACATGGAGGATTCTAAGGTGATTGACACACCAATTGCAGTGGCTACCAAACTTGACATGTATGATGCTGGCACTCCTCTGAATCAAACCATGTATAGATGGATCGTTGGTTCACTTCTTTACCTCACAGCTAGCAGACCAGATATAGTCTTCAGTGTAGGACTATGTGCAAGATTTCAATCTAATCCCAAGGAGTCACATCTGAAAGCAGCTAAGAGGATCTTACGCTACCTCAAAGGCACACAGGACCTGGTCCTTTACTATCCTCCAGGTGACAATTTTAACCTTATTGGTTATGCTGACGCTGACTATGCAGGTTATCTGGTAGATAGGAAAAGCACTTCAGGGATAGCTCATTTTCTTGGTTCATGAATAATCTCATGGGGCACAAGAAAGCAGAATTCAGTGGCATTATCCACAGCTGAAGCTGAATATGTTGCAACTGCCTCCTGCTGTGCTCAACTGCTATGGATCAAACAACAATTGGAGGATTTTGGTGTTTTCATTGACAACATTCCACTTCTATGTGACAATATAAGTGCACTCAATATGGCAAAAATCCTGTTCAACACAAAAGAACCAAGCACATTGATGTGAGACATCACTTTCTCAGAGACAATGTTGAAAGGGTCATATTAGCATGAGGTTTTGTTGCACAGAAGATCAAATTGCAGACATCTTCACCAAAGCACTTGGAAGAGAACACTTTGAGAAGAACATACTGGCTCTGGACATGCTGAGACCAAATTAGGAACCTGGTTCTCCTATGGATTTGAATGTTTTACTCAGGTTAAGAGGCTAAGGTGTTTTCCTAATAAAGTCTAACTCACTTCAATACCATTGCAGGTAGACACGCATGGTGATTACAGAATTTAATGAAGTGGCACTGTAGACCATGGAAGGACTAAGGTTTCTCTTTTCAAAATAAAACATGTATGAGACTTGGTTCCTATATGCCAGGTTAGTAGTTATATGTTTTCTCTCCCTCCTTCTCGAAAAGTAACTACATTAATTACTTCTGCCACCATTCTCTACCTCTCTCCACCTTTTCAGAGACACATCAATCACTGCGGTCCTTCCACCTTTCAACACCCTTACACATTTTCCAACTCTTCAAACCGTCACTTGGACCAGTTTCCCTTCTCCCTCTCTCTACATAACTCCTCACTTCTCACCAGTTCATTCACTCCCACTTCTCTGAACCCAAAAGCTTCCTTCTTACCTACTTCATTCGCTCCTTTCTCACTGTGATTAACAATGGGGTCTCAAGAGGAAATCGTCCCCTCCTCCATTGCTACCGACCTCAACATCACCCCTGATGAGGGCCAAGTTTACTCATCATCCAAGGAAGCCCTCTATGATCCTAAGTCATCTCAGGAAACCCTCTCTGCTCCCCTAGTACCAGAATCATCTCAGGAAACCTTAGTCCCTGAAGCTCAATCGGAACCATCTCCATCCTCACCAAAAGAGCCAACCCCTACAGTTTCCACTCCACCTCCATCTCCCTCTGTACCACTATCTGAGCCACTCATCCCTGAAACCTCTCCCATCTCTGAAGTCTCAGAGGAGATTCCGAGTCAGTATATTGACCCCTCCTCTCTCATACCTCAAAACCCCATGGAATCCGCTGACAAAGAGGCAGCAGAAAACATCATTGTCCTATCTTCCGAAAAAACTTCTAAAAATCCTTGCACTCATCCTGAGACTCAAGGAGCCTCTGTATCTGCTCCTGAGGATGCTGGCACCATGGTCCATTTTGAGTCCACTCAGTATGCGACTCCACCCTCAAAAACTAGTGAGGGACCTGGTTCACCATCCTCTCAGTCTCCGAAGGAGCAAATATTCTACACTCCTCCTCTCGAGTCTATTCCCCCTATCTATGCTCTTGTTGATGATGATGATGAAGATGATATGGTGCTCATGGGGTCAGCATTTCCGCTCCCTCTATGAAGCGTCCCTCTACTAGACTCCAGAAGAAAGAGGCTGTGGATCAGGCTCTTGAAAAAAGCAAGAAGTGTAACAGGCCTAAAAGGAGGCGTCTAGTAAAGGATGGTCAGTTTGCAGTGGACAAACATATTCCAGTGGTGGAAGTTGAAGAGGAACCTGCTGAGGAACCTAGTTCCTTAGTAAAAAGGAAAAAGGTTGTGGCTAGGAAGAGAGTAAAGCCATCACCATTAACGATTAAGGAGAAAGTGAAGAAGAAAGATGTTGGAGAGGTTAGTGGACCTAAATCTGCCAGGTCGAAGGAAATATCGGCCAAAGGGTCAAGTAAACGTAAGCGAGAAGAAGAAGCAGAACCAACAAGGGAACCTGGTTCTGTGCAGGCTGCTATGTGGAAGGACAATGTTAAGCTACAAGCAGTGCTGCAGGGACGCACCATTGACCCTGACATCCTTGACATGCCAGACATGAGTCAACTCATGTCTATGCTTGAGTTTAAAAAATGGGACCATCTCTTGAATATTAGTCGGGCCAAATGTTATGAGGATGGTGTGAGAGAGTTCTACGGTACCTTCTTCTCCCCTTCTGAGTGCCATGTGTGTGTGTTGGTAGAAGGGGTGGATACCGTGTTCGATGATGCTCTGTTGGGAATAATCCTAGGGGTTCCATCAGAGGGTTTATCTTCAGTCGATCCAAAGAAAGATGCCTGCAGCAACATCTTTCAGAAAGTCATTGTCAAGCCTAGGTCTGTTCAGCAAGGGGACCAGGTACATAAGAAGGCTATGCTTCCTATCTACCAACTTCTTTGTGAGTTGGTAAACAAAGTTATTCTCCCCCTAGAAGAGAGACGATCTGTTGCATCCAAGACTGACCTTATTCTTATGGAGGCACTTGACAACTTCACTCCAGTCAACCTACCAGCTCTAATGATCAATCACATGACCAAAGTTGTCTCCCTCAAGGATGGTAATCATGGTCTTCCCTATGGCTTCTTACTGACCAGGATCTTCAAGTACTTCCAAATACCCCTCAGTAGTCCTCAGGTTGGAACCTGCAAACAGAGATTCACCAAGATCACACTTGAGAAGGCAGGGGGCAGTAATTCTACAATCTCTCAGATGATCACTGCACTGAATGCTGCCCAGGACACGATCAGGAGGCTGAAAGCTCAAATAGCTCTTCTGGAAGTGTCAGGCCAGTCTGATAGGGGACCTGGTTCTTCGAGTTCCACTGATGCAGAAGTGTCCCGCTTGACCATGGAGAATGCAGAATTGAAATGTGAGGTTGAGAATCTGAAGGACAGGCTTCTTCAGGAACAGTCCTCAGCAAATGCTCGTATGGATCTAGTCCTCCGCACTCTCACTGCCTCTACCTCTATGCCCTCCTCCTCTAGTGCTCCCTAGGATTCCTCTGTATGTGGTTGGTTGTGATTAATGTTGTTTCTTTTTCTTTATTTTTGGGATTGGATAACATGTGACTGCTCCTACTTTGAAAAATCCAAATGAACTCCTTTGCTTTCGAGCAGAGTCTTCTACAAATGTCTTTACGCCTTTGCTATAAATGAAATCAATCCTTTTGTGTTCTATTTGTTGCCTTACTGACTTTTATTCTGTCTTCTATCATGATTGTGTGCACGTAAGGGGCATGAGTTAACTTTAATGGACTTTCTTGATTTCTCTTGCCTGGATCTGAATTTTTATGATGCCAAAAGGGGGAAGCTAAGGGGAATAATTGAAAACTCTGACCTGTTTGTGCAATGTTTAAGGGGGAAGCACACCTAAGGGGGAAACATATTGATAGGGGGAACTTGCTGGAAACCTGGTCATGCATGTGCTACTCTATAACATCTACCTCCCAATTATAAAAGTTTGTCATCATCAAAAAGGGGGAAATTGATGAGTTGTTTTCTAATTTGATGTTTTAACAAACTTTTATGTGAAGGACCAGCTTGAGGACCTAATGTATACATCATCACAAGCTATCTATGCCTCCAGGAATTCCGGATCATACAGTGATGAATGAGGACGGACCAGCTAAGAGACCTGATCCCTTAGCGGACTCACAGAATAAAGTACAGGCCAACTTGACAGCTGTAAAAAGCTGTGACAAAAAAAGGTGACTGCCTGCTACTGTTCACGCTACAATGTAGCAACAGTGCAGCAGTCACTTCCTAGTGGTTGAGCCGTGTACCTTCAAGATTTTGGATATCCTTCTTGGAATGTGCAAGGTTTGGTAATATCTTGAAGCAAGAAGAACAACATACTCACTTGAGCAATTACTAAGAATATTCAAGCATTAAGTTCTCTCAAGCATTAAAGACTCAAGGGATTCAAGAGCAAGAAGACAACTCCACTAAGACCTCACACGTGGTTATCAAGTAATGTTAATGTCCTTAGTTGAGTTGTAATCTTGTATCTTGTATTTCATTGTATCCTAATAAGCTTTGTAGAAGCAACTAGTTAGGAACCTTTTAATCTTTCATCTTCCAAACTTGTGTGTGACTAAAGCTAGTCATAAGTCAAAGTCTTTGTAACTAGGTTGTGACAAAGTGGCTTGTAAGAAGTATTACAAGTTAGAGTATTGAAGTCTTTGTAAGAAAGTCATTACAAAGTGGCTTGTAATAGTTTAGATTACAGGTTAGTAAAGTTGAAATCCTACAAGTGTAGGTCGTGGTTTTTGTCCCCTTGAGTGGGATTTTTCCACGTAAAAATCCTTTGTCTCTTTACTCGTTTTTCTAGCAAGTAGTTCTGTGGGAACTAGTAGAGGACCTGATCACTCTACTGGTTGGTGGACGCTAAGAAACCTTCAGTATATGTATGGATTTAAACATGAAAATTAGTAGAAATTTGGGATTTTGAAGAAAAACCTAAAAATTAATATTTTGGATTTTGACCACGAATTTGGGCATGGAATTGAGAATATATTATATATTTGAGTTCGTTTTATTATGGGTAATGTTTATCTTCGAATTTTTTTGAAATCCGGGCATGTAGGCCCGAGGGTGATTTTATCGACTTTTCGAGCGGAGTTGGAAATTTGTTGTAAATTGGATTATAATGAGTATTAGAGTATATATATTTATGGATTTGCACATTTATTGACTTTTTGGAGCGATAGGCATCAGTTTGAGTTGTTGGAAAGGCTTTGGAGCCAGTTATTGAATTTCGGAGCGAGTCAAGTCTCTTTTCTAACCTTGTATGAGAGAATTAACCCCATAGGTGAATCAAATTATCATGTGATTCTATTTGTGGGGCCTGCGTTCGCACGAGGTGACGAGAGTCCATACGTAGCTACTAATTATGCTTAAGTCCGGGTAGTCTAGGACCCAAATCATGTTGTACTTACGTTGTTTGCACCCTACTTGTTGAGTTAATTGCTTAAATCATATTGGATTGAAAGATTAATTTGTTAAATAATGGAAATTTGATTTTGGATTTACTATCAGTGAAAGAGTTGTTTATTTGTTTCTAGTTATTGAGATTTCAACCGCATTTGTATAACTCATGCTTAACTAAAATTTAGGTACTTTATTGTTAGCCATAGTAAATGTCGAATTCGACCTCTCGTCACTACTTCTTCGAGTTTAGACTAGATACTTACTGAGTACGCGTTGATTTACGTACTCATGCTACACTTGCTGCACATTTTGTGCAGGTACATATATGTCTAGTGAACTTGTGGGCGCAGAGGCGCGGCTATCGCGGGGACTTAGGTGAGTTGCATCCCGTGTTACGAGTCCGCCGTACATGGAGTCTCCATCAGAGTTATTTATATTTTCTTGTCTAATTTGTATTCTAGAAAGATGTTGTATTTTATCATATTTCATAGTTAATGTTCATGCACTTGTGCCACGGGGTTTTCACAGGTTGTCAACATTGTAGTTCGTGTAAATTTGATGATTTATTCTGTCAAATTCTAGTTTTATACTATATAATTAATGAAAATTATGGTTTCAAATTACTAAAATGAGCAAGTAAGTTGATAGATCACCGTTGGCTTGCCTGACGACGGTGTTAGGCGCCATCATGATCTTTAGCGGATTTTGGGTCGTGACACGAAGTATCACCAGATCATTAAATTAAAATTAGTTCTCTTGAAATTGGCTGTCACACGTGGAAAGTGGCTGTTGTAGACAATAAATTTGCGTCGAGAAAATAAAATCAGGACCAAAAATATTGCAACAATCGTAGTATTTGATTTCAAGTAATTTGAGTGTACAATCTCTATGAATCCTCTGATTCTCCTTTTCAATAGTAAATAAATTCAAGGGTCTTTGAGCTTGATCTTTAATCTATATTTGTTGTTACGAACGATGATCTTGAATTCAACTAGCACGAACTTTGATTTGAACTCGTACTCCTTGAATCTTGACTTGTTCTTCGTTCTTGAGCTTGAACTTGATTTGTTCTTTATTCTTGAGCTTGAACTTGTGGAGGAATTTGCAATGTTTGATCCACGAGCTCTTTCTTGCTTCTTGTTATAACTTCTGGTCCTCTTTTATGAGTTATGAAGACCCCTATTTATAGTTGTGGGAGGGAAGAGTTGTGATAAGAACAAACTCTTTCTGACCAATCAAATTGAAGTGTGACATGGCCACATTTGATTGGCCAGAACATATCACTTGCACACGTGGCGCGGTTTCATTAGCCTTTTGATGTGACTTGACATGCTTTGTCATTTTGACACATGGCACGATCCTATTGGCTCTTCCGCTTGACTTGGCGCGCCACGTCATTTGACACGTGGACATCAATTTGGGCCTCTAGGAAGATCTTGGACTTAATGAAGTGGGCTCATCATTTGTAGCCCAATTAAATAGGCTGGCCCAATTGATTAAGACTTATTTATTTAATCCATATATATTAGACTTATATAATTAATCCAATTATATTAGCCCGTAATATTTATTCGGACTAATATATTTAAATATAGTCCAAATTATTCTATTGAATTTAAATTCAATAAATTTTGCATGGCTACAAATGCCCCATACTTCAATACTTGTCGATGAATCTTACACTGTAAGGACTAGGCTTGAAGTATTAACTTGGTACTTCATTAAAATTAATAATAATCTATGAAATGTATTTCCTATATCCCGAAGTGAGAGAATAATTCCATACATTACGCCATAGCAAATGAGTACGTGGAGCGTATGAATTAATTGTCTATCAATAACTTTAACTGTGATTTTTTTTTGTCCACTTGACCATTTTACAAAGATACCAAGCTTTTCCAGTAATAAGAAAGGCTATAACAATTCCTATTATAATGGGTATTCTATTGTTCAAATTTAGTAGAGCAATCTCAAAATGTGGGTCCAACAATGTTGTAGCTTTTGTATTATAAAGATAAGATTTCATTCTCTGATTGGATAAGAAAACCAAACCCCACAAACAAGCATGACCAGACACAGTCCAAGTTTAATATGGATTCTGCTATTTCACCGCCTCAGTGTCCTTGTCTAAGTAGTAGAATAATTATTTTCACAATACGAATCTTTTTTTTTGTCTCTAATTAAGGACATCCCACATTGGCAAAGCAACTTAATGTGCTGCCTTGAGAAATATATAAATACGGTATACTCTTCATTCTATTAGCATCACTTTCAGCGTTATCAAACCACTTTGAGTCTACTTTTGACGATTTGGGAGTATTGACGCGGAGGTAATTTCTTCTTATTTTCTTGTGATTTCTTTATTCTATTGTCCCCCCCTTTTTTGTAGGTGAAACAAGAAGGATTTGTTCATTTTAACACAATGATCCATGCATGAAGAAGACCATCTTAAGGTGTGAGGGGATGAGTACTCATCCTTGCTTGAATATCGGAGAGATTATTCTCAATATGGCCCGACTACTGGAGATATTACTCTCAAAATGTCCCGACTACTGGAGAGATTACTCTCAATTTGGTCCGACTACTGGAGAAATTACTCTCAATATGGTCCGACTACCGGAGAGATTACTCTCAATGAGGCCCAACTACTGGAGAGATTACTCTCAAAATGACCCGACTATTGGAGGGATTACTCTCAATTTGGTCCGCTAATGGAGAGATTACTCTCAAAATGTCCCGATTATCGGAGAGATTACTCTCAATGTGGCCCGACTACTGGAGAGATTACTCTCAAAATGACCCAACTACTGGAGAGATTACTCTCAATGTGGCCTGATTACCGGAGAGATTACTCTCAATGTGGCCCAACTATCGGAGGTTATTTCATCCATTCAGACATTTGTGTTCATCATAATATTCTTGATTTGGATTTTGATGACATTTTTTTTTCTTTTTTTTTGCAGCCCGAAGAGATGGAAAATTTTAGAGACTATATCTCACCTTCCTCCAAACTCAGATATCTCATAATCGAGAACGAAGATGGCATAGAACAAACTAAGCTTTTGGTTCACACACCACAAGCTGGGTGGTATGCAACCTTATGGCCTTCTTTGAGGAACTCCCTTTATGTAGAAAACTAGACCTTGGATCACAAGTCAACTTCTAATCCATTGTTCAAGATGTGGTCTCTCCAAGCACCAATCCATCTCCACGTGAACATTGCTAGCACCTTTCCGAACTTAGGACGTCACGTAATTCAAGGCAAAGTACGTTGGGGAAACACAACAACAATTGAGGGTGAGTATCGTCATATTCCAGGATACTGGGAATGGCCTGAAGACGTACTTGGTGGAAGCCAACAAATCCTGAGTACAACAAAGATTTATGATGCTGTCTATGCCTCACTCTTCACTTATGATCGAAACTCAAACATTTTACAAGCATTTTGTGAGGCTTAGTGCCCGAAGACGAACACGCTTCTTACATCAGCTGGAGGACTATCTATCTCTATTTGGGACTTACATATCCTTGGAGGTCTGCCCATTGTGGGTTCTCCGTATGAAGAAGTGGTACCTGAGACAAGAGAACTTATTGGTTTGGACGAAAAATAGATAAGATTTATCCCTCGATCTTGCGAGTATTTGTTTGCTGCCTTTCATCATCTTAAGGAAGGTACGGGTGCTAACCAAAAGGTCTCATTCAGTAAGTGGACAAATTTTTGGTATAACAAAACTTTAATATATAAACCTGCCCCACTGCGAAAGGAAAAGAAATCTGCGCGCCTAAAGTTGACACATAATCCTATCGGAGTTATTCCCGAGACAACGAGGTGGTCGAGTGATCAAGAAGTTATATTCTCCAAGCTTAGGGTGAGGGCTGACAAGAAAGATGAAACTTATGTAGCAACATTCTTATCGATTTGACTATGTGCGTTTGTGTTTCCCAAGGCGTAAAACTTCATTCATCGTGAGACTTTAAGATGGCAAGCACGATGGTAGGCGGGCGAAAGATTAGCCTTGCGGTCCCAGTTTTGGAGAGTATTTATCATGGTTTGAATAAGATTTTGTGTTCTTCTCAACTTGATCAGGTCAAAGTTTGTTTTCCCATTCATTATGTTTACGGCTGGCTTGTACATTACCTCAAAACCCATTATCCACTTGCTAAGGGTCCGTCTGTCCCTTTGATGGTGGGCATACTCAGGAGAGGGAGCTGCGAGGTACTTTGACGAGAAGGATGTGAGAAAACGCATCCACACTGGGGAGGATATAGTTTGGACACCAACAATGTTAACCAATTCTCGTCCTTATTTTTATGTGGATAACGATGCCCCTCAAGAGTTGGAGTCAAATTACTTCATGAGCTTACGTCTTAATTACCTCCCTTTGAGGTATGATAACTCATTCATTATCGAGCAGTATAGCCCGCATCGTTTTGGTCGTCAATTTGGGTTTTACCAGAACGTACTCTGTTTTTTGGAGAATGATATCGGTAACACATCTCTAGATGAATGACTCGGATTTTGGAGGATTTGCACAATGTATCGATCTATGTCACGTGCAGTTTTTCCCCCAACAGGGGATCCTGTGGAGAAGCCTTTCTCCACCAATTATATGTCTTGGTGGGAGAAAGCGCATGGGAATTTTCTCGAGAAGAATTTACAAGCTTTGGGAGACAATGTTGGGCTAAAGTCTACTACTTCTTTAGGAGGTGAAGATCAAGGTGTTGGAAGGATGCTCCCAAAAGTTAAAGAGCCATATACTCCAAACCCAAAAGTAGCTACACAACATAAGAAAAGGAAGATTAAATCCTCAAAGGCGGCTTTGAAAGAGGTGGTGTGCACTTCAACGGATTTGGAGAAGCACCCTTCAGTTGTTCCATTTAGCACGCAAGTTCCTCAAGATGCAAGCCAGAGTACCAATGAAGATCAAAACTGGAAAAGGAAACGGCCTAACCCAATAGAGATCGTAGAGGTTCTAAGTGTTGATAGTCCCTCAAGAACGCCTACAACTTGTAACAAGGAGGTTAAAATACAATCACCTTGCCCTTTTTTTATTTTTTATTTTATTTTTTTAACCAAACGAATGGCTCTACTAAAAAATATTAACTTTCTTTTCCTTTCCCTTATGCAGTTAAATTGCATTGGGCATCCGATGGTATCCCCACATGATAAGCCGCAAGTGAGTAACAAATCTATTGGAGGGCCTAAATCTAAAGTGAAGTCGTCTTCAAAGGCGTCATCTCTTCCTCATGACAGAGCCCTAAACCAACCAACTCTGAACGAGATAATTCGCGTCCCACCGATGACAAATATAGCAGTATCTATTTTCGAAGGAAAGAGCATTGTCTTTAATCGCAAAAAGGAATTCGTCTTTGATTATCTAAAACATATCCAAAAATTAGAATCAAACACCTTCAGAATCTATCCAGATAATATTTTGAAACCAACTTTAGATTTCACCACGTTGAAAATTTCAGATTTGCGCAGTCTTGTTAAAAAAAATCATATCTTGGTGTAGAAAAGTCAAAATCATGAACTGTTTGATTTTTTAAAACCTTAACTTGCACATCTATGACATATCCAAAATTCAAGATATAATTCCTTAAGGATAGAATCAGATAATGGATCGAAATCAATATTAAATTCTGATGAGGCGACAATTTCAGATTTGCACAACTTCACCAAAACTTTTGTATCTTGCCGTAGGAATGTCGAAATCACGAACAGTTTGATCTATTGAAAACTTAACTTCCAAATATATAACATATCCAAAATGCAAAACTTAATGACTTAAGGATAGTTTCAGATAATATTTTAAAGTTAATAATAAATCCTGCCACGGTGACGGTTTCAGATTTGTACGACTTCACCAAAACTTTTATATCTTGGTGTGGGAGCCTTGAGATTGTAAGACCTTTCTAATTGTCAAAAATTGATATTCAAGAGCTTAGTTCTCACCAAATATCTTGGGTCCAGGTCTCTTTGAATTTTAAAATTCATGAAGGTAGACCATAATAACTTGAAGGTGTGGCAAACGTGAAGGCATAACAGATTCCAAGCTTCAATGAAAATGCTTGGCATCCACTTTAAAAGATATTAATCATTTCATTTCAGACACCAATTTAGCATAGTGTCTTTCCCCCTTTAAATCAAATGGGATCCAAAGTTTAACAGAACCATGGCGTCCCAGCTCGATTTTCAAATACTGATTGAATGAATTACATTCCATCGTACTTCATTCGGACAACGATTGGGGGATTATGTATCTTTTGAACTTATGCGACTGAACTCAGAATGAAACTCTAAGTTGCATACGTACCTCAGTGAAGAGGATCAAGTCATACCGTAGTTCAGAATGGGTAGATTTTTTTTTTTTTTTTCTTATTTTTTTTTATATGTCCTAACTTTAGGCTAGGACGCCTCTTTCGAGGTTTTCAACATAGCTGACTTTTTTCTTTTTTTTTTATTATTTTTTTTATGTCCTAACTTTTGCCTAGGCCGCCTCTTTCGAGGTTTTCAACCTAGCGGACCTTTTTTTTTTAGGGCCGTACACAGTTTAGACTCATGCAGGCCAGGAGAAACATGCAGTTTATGCTCATGCGTTAAGGTGCGTTGCAACTTCAAGGATAATACTTCTTTAAAAACTTTCCATTGATAGGGCCGATTCTCATGCCATCTGTATCAACCAGCTTGTAAGCCCCACTTGAATAAGCTTCTTGCACGACATATGACCCATCCCATTTTGAAGTGAACTTCCCTACAGGTTTATGAGAAGTGATAATGGGTCTTATTATGTCAAGGACTTGATCTCCTACTTGAAAGGATCTCGGGCGAACTCTTTTATTGAAGGCACAAGACAATCGAGCTTGATAACATTCAAGACTCTATTGGGCCTTGATGTATGGCTAGAATTCATGGTTTAACACGTTATATGCCTTACATTTTATGTGCGTTAATGATAAAAATACACTTTGTATGTGCATAATGGAGTCTATTTCATGTTTTGGAAAATTGGAGATGGAAGCCGAGCTAAATGGATGCAAAAACGTCGAAATACGCTCAAGAGGCGAAGAGGAGTGCACCGGGCTATAGCCGGGAGTTTGAGCCTTAAGGCCAGGCCTAGCCTGGCGTTATCCAGGCGCCAGAGCCCAAACGCCAGGCCTGGCCAGGCGTTATCCAGGCGGTAGAGCCCAAACGCCAGGCCTGGCCAGGCGTTATCCAGGAACGCCTGGCCCCTGATCCGGTCAAATCTGAGTTTTGAAGAGTTTTAAGTGTTTCCCGATTGGAATAGAAGTCTCCTACACGTTTAGGGTGTATGACAAACATATAAATAGACCTAAAAACACAACTTGAAAGGGGGAAGCGATTGAAGTGAAGAAAAACATGTGGATTACTACTCAGTGAAGCAAACATTGATTTTTATAGATTTTATTTATTATGTTGTAGTTCAATTATGCAAGTTATTTTAGAATTGATTCTTATGAATATGAGTAGCTAATTTTCTTAATCTAGGGTTTTGGTGGAACCCGTTGGGGGATAAACTTATGGTGATATTAATATATTTTGGTTGATTGTTCATCTCTATTTGTTCAACTACGTTCTTGTTGTAGTTAATTGAATGGCCATCAATTAGCGGTGCCTATTTAGTATGTATCAACTTGAGAGAGAGTGCATATATATGTAATGGTTTGAACAACACCACTCCCAGAGTATAGACGAAAGTCATAACCGAGGGTTTAGAAGTT
>ML318290.1:24164-123494 GCA_005239505.1 Nicotiana paniculata
GGCCTCCAAACTCTTCTCATCAAGAGCCTCTAACTCTGCTAATCGAAGTTGAGCATTTTCTTCATCAGTGATCCCTTCTTGAATAGCCAGTCGTAATGAAGGTATTTGACGCTCAAGTGGCAAGATGACTTCGACTCTATAAACGAGTGAATACGGAGTTGCTTGTGTTGGCGTGCGGTGAGTCGTTCTATATGCGCATAGAGCTTCTTCCATACGGTCATTCCAATCTCGTTTGGATTTGGAGACGACTTTGTTTAGCATGTTGCATAAAGTTTTGTTGAATGCCTCAGCTAGGCCATTAGCGACAGCATTGTACATCGAAGAGTTACGTTGCTTGAAGCCAAAGAGATCACAAATCTTGTTCATATACCTATTGTCGAATGGCATTCCATTATCCGTTATTATGTAACGAGGAATGCCAAATCGATAGATTATGTTTACTCGGATGAAACTTGCAACATTTTCCTTCTTTACCTCCTTAAGAGCAACAACTTCTGCCCATTTTGAGAAGTAGTCAGTTGCAGCCAAGATGTATCAGTGCCCATCAGAAGACTTTGGCAGTGGTCCCACAACATCCAATCCCCAAGCGTCAAATGGCCAGGATGCAACAGTCGGGTGCAACACTTCAGGAGGTTGATGAATAAAATTTTCATGGAATTGACAAGCCTTGCATCTTCGAGCGTAGTCTAAGCAGTATTTTACCATCGTTGGCCAATAATATCCCATCCTTTTTATATGGAAATGGAGCTTTGGTCCAGACTGGTGCGACCCACATACCCCAGAATGTGCCTCTTGCAAAGCTTGGAGTGCTTCTTCTTCCCCTAAGCATCGCAAGAGTATTCCCTTGAATGACCTTCTGTATAGAGTGTCTTTGTAGTAAAGGAGGCGAGGTGCACGACGACGGGTTTCAGTCCTTCTCCTCGGATTTTCTGGAAGTATCCCATAGCACAAGTAGTCGATAATGGGTTGTCGCCATTCTTCTTTCTCAACTTCAGAAACAGCGACAAGATGCTCGAGTTTATTTCTTCACCTTCAACCTCATTTAGTGGCGGTACTACCCATTTTTGGCAGATAGTAACTTGTGCTTGATCAGGAAGGGTTAACGATGAAGCTAAGGAAGCTAAAGCATCAACCTTCTTATTTTCTTTCCTTGGCACATGCTGAATAGTCACATCATCGAGCCACCCCATTAACTTTTTAGCGTAATCATGATATAGGCGTAGTTCAGGCTTCTTAACCTCGTAACTAACCAAAAGTTGATTGACCACTAACTGGGAGTCACCAAAGACTTGCAACTGAAATTGCTTCATATTAACGGCCATTTCAAGCCCAAGTATTAATGCTTGATACTCAGCAACATTGTTGGAACAGAGTTGTGTCAAGGTGAAGGAGTAAGGCAAGACTTCACCTTGGGAAGTGACAAATACTACGCCAGGACCAGCTCCCCCGTGATGCGCATCACCATCAAATTAAATATTCCATGGAGGTTGAACTTCAACGACCATTGCGTCCTCATCAGGTAGTTCGTCAGTTAGCTCCCAGTCATCAGGTATCGGATGATCTGCCAAGAAGTCTGCCAATGCTTGTCCTTTTACAGCCTTTTGAGGGATGTATAAGATCTCAAATTTTTGAAATTGGAGATACCATCTCGCTAGTCTATCACTAAGGACAGGTTTTGACATCACGAACTTGATGTGATTTGCTTTGGAAACAAGACGGACAACATGAGCTTGAAAGTAGTGCTTCAATTTTTGAATTGAGAAGACTAGCGCCAAACGCAACTTTTCAATTAGTGAATAATTTAGCTCATTTGGTGTCATCATCCTGCTCAAGTAGTAAAGAGAGTTTTCTTTCCCCTCACTATTTTCTTGGGCCAACAATTCTCCAACAGACCTTTCTTGTGCCGCAATGTATAGTATCAATGGCCCAGGTATAGGAGCTGCTAAAACTGGAGGCTTCATCAAGTAGGCTTTGATACTTTCGAAAGCGTTGCTAGAAGCTTGGTTCCACTTGAAAGGAATGCCTTTCTTCATGAGGCGACTAAATGGTTGGCACCTTCCAGCTAGGTTCGAGATGAATCTCCTAAGGTATGCTAACTTTCCTTGCAGACTTTTCAATTCATGAATATCCCGAGGCTCAGACATTTTTAAAATAGCATCCACTTTGGCTTGACCAATTTCGATCCCTCGATGTCGGACAATGAAACCAAGGAACTTTCCAGAAGTAACTCCAAAGGCACATTTCAATGGGTTCATCCTAAGTTGGTACCTCCGGAGCAACTCCAATACCATTCTCAAGTCTTTCAAGTGGTATCCCTTATTTCTTGATTTTACCACCAAGTCATCAACATAGCATTTGACATTCTTGTGGAGAATATGGTCAAAAATATTCTGCATAGCCCTTTGGTACGTAGCACCAGCATTCTTCAAGACAAAAAGCATCACCTTGTAGCAATAAATACTCTTGGGGGTGCGGAATGCAGTAAGCTCTTCATTTTTTGGTGCCATGCGGATTTGGTTACAGCCCGACGAACCGTCCATGAAAGACATTGCTTCGTAACCAGTAGTAGCATCGATCATCAACTATGGAATAGGAAGCCAGAATTCATCTTTGGGACACGCATTGTTGAGATCCGTGAAGTCAACACATACTCGAATCTGGCCATTCTTCTTCCTTACAGGAACAATACTTGAAACCCATGTTGGGTATTTAACCTCCCGAATAAATCCCGCTTCAATGAGTTTGTTAACTTCGGTTTCAATCAGGGGAACCAAGTCCGGCCAAAAGCGCCTTTGAGCTTGCTTAACAGGACAAGCGCCATTCTTGACCGCAAGGTGATGGACTACCACTTTAGGGTCCAAGCCAGGCATTTCTTTTTGACTCCAAGCAAATACATCCCTAAATTCCCTGAGTAACTCAATATAAGTGCTTTCTTCATCAACTTCTCGTAAAGCACTTAGGTAGGTGGGTCTTGGTTCTTCATCGGTGCCAAGGTTAACTTCTTTTAAAGCATTAACAGTTTCTTTCACCCCTTCTTCAAGTTCCGGGGGAGCATCTTTCGCATCTTTATTTTCTTGAGGGTCCCCATAATTGAAGGATATGTGATAACACGATGAAACATCGTCCAATTTATCATCATCCTATATTAGAGATAAAACACCATGCTCGCTTTGTGCAGTAACATGATACGAAGAACCCACACTTTCTTCGTCTTCATCACGTTCTTTAGTGTATACCACAGTGTATGGCTTCACCTTCAGTACTTCATCACACAAAACCATGACTTCTATTTGCCGCCTCATTCTAGAAGGAACCAAACTTTTGAAATATTTAGAGACCTTCTGAATTTTGGGCAAAGCGGGTGTTCTTGTATTTTGATAATTTTTTTGGAACTTATTCACCTTCTTTAATGGACACAATCTCTCAAATAAGGAAGTCCCCACAGTTGATTTTCCAAGTCTGTCCAAAACAGAAGACCTGTTAGAAGCGGCAGATTCATTTTCTACAGTGATGTGATTGCTACTCGCCCTTCTGATGGAGATGCGCACTGGTGACTGTTGCTTGTATCCCAAACCTTCGCGTGGTTGCCTCGTTGCAGCTTCTGATGGGAGCTTCCCTAACTTTGGCGGCTCATCGGGATTGTATCCAACTTTCGCAAATAACTTGTAAGTGTTAGGATCAAAGCCTTCATCTGTTCGCTTGTAGGGAGTGTCACATTCTGCAAATGATTTTGAGCTACAAACCCTGCAAGCGGCTTCGAGGACAACCTTACTGCCTTAATTCGTTTCACCGGAAGAGTTAACTCCTTTAGTGTGTTGGTTTGGAGATTAGATGATTCGCCCTCGTCTTTCTTCCTTTTAGGGACATATTGGATCTTAGGACTTACTTTCTTTCCATAAGATGCAATATCCCCTCTATGAGATTTATTCACATTGGGTTATACCTCCTCAGTAACGGTTTTGGATTTACCAATATTCACCTCAGTTCTTTTGGTTATGGGCTCGTCATTCTTTTTTTTCATGCCATCATCAACATTTAGCTCCTTCACAATGCGGTTCTTCAAATAGAACTTTGCATCGTTGAAGTGTGACTCTGCCTCAGTGAATGGATCATCATCAGCAACTATCTTCTTCTCGACTTCACCCTCGTAGTATTTTAAACATTGATGGTAGGTAGATGGAACTACTTTATTCTCATGTATCCAAAGCCTTCCAAGCAAAAAATTGTATGAGGTCTTCACATCAATCACATGAAGCCATGCACTTGATTGCATATCTTCAATAGTGATTCCCATCCTGATCGCGCCTATGGCTCTTTGCCCCCTTGGTTGAATCCTTGGATCATCACACGACTTTCTGAGAGTTCGTTCATGGGAATACCAAGTTGTTTCACAGTGTGAATTGGCAAAATGTTCACTGAGGATCCTCCATCAACGAAAATTCGGTTTACCCTTTCATCACGCATATAGCCAACCAGGTACAATGGGCGGTTATGAGGAGTGTCACCTAGCAGAAGATCGTCACTTGTGAATGTGACTTTTTCCTCACAAGCATCAACTTCTTGAGTAGTGGAGTCGATGAGATTTTCCGAAGATGGTGCCGACGGTAGGTCATCACTTCTTTATTTCCTTTCGTCAGTATGGAAACATGAGGCATCAACACCCCCATGGGAAATCTTCGTCCAGAAACAACTTGGTAAAAAATCCTCCAAGGTCACTGGATGTCGTGGCTTTTAAGGGTGGTGCACCTCCACTTTCGCTTTCTTACGTACTTAACTGGGTTCCATCTCCTAGGTCTTTTCACCATTATCTTCCTTGTTATTTGTTCCATTGATCCTTTCCGTGGGCCCCTTTTGTGGTGCCTACGACGAGTTACCAGCGTCCAACCTTCATCATCCTCAGGTTGACCGTCTTCAACCTTGTAGTTCTCCAGTAATTCTTCATCTTTACTTTCTTTGGAACTACATAATTCGTCTGGATTGAATGAGCCAAATATGATAGAGACTTGGTTTGCGCTTGCTTTCTCATCTTCAAGCACGATCTTCTTTTCACGAGCCAAGTCCATAACTTTTTTCTTGAAGACAAAGCACTTCTCCAGAGAGTGGCTCACAAGTCGATGATATTTGTAGTAATTTGGGTCATCGATTTTCTCAGCTTTATTTGGTCGCTTCATCTCTGGAAGCTCAATGAGATTTAACTCGAGGAGCTCTTCAAAAATAGCCGGCACATCAGAATCTAGAAATGAGTATTCTTTCTCTTGCATTTCTTTTAGAGTCAACTTTCCACTTGGATTATCTTGAAACGAAGTGTATCTCATACTCTGCTTTTTGCTCACCTTCGTCGTGAACTTCACAGGTGATGTGTTGACATTCATAGCTTCTTTATTTTCAGATCTCGATACAAACTTGCTCCATTTTCTGACTTCTTGCTTGTCGTTCCCTTTGCGAGGTTCATAGATGGGCAGCCTTTCGCCTAGCAGAGGCCATGCTCAATTCTATGTCATGGGCACGAGTTGCAAGTTCTTCAAATGTGCCAGGCTTGATACCTTGCAAGATGTAGCGCAACACCCAATGCATACCTTGGATGCACATCTCTATGCCAGAAGCTTCACTAAGCCTATCTTTACAGTTGAGGATTGCATTCCTCCAACAATTGATAAAGTCGATAACTGATTCACTCTTCCGTTGACGAGTACTTGTGGGTTCTATCATACTCACAGTGTGTCTCGTGCTATAAAAGCGATTGAGGAATTCTTGCTCTAGTTGATCCCAGCTATCAACAGATCCATCCTCAAGGTCCGTGTACCAATCAAAAGCAATTCCTTTTAATGAACAGACAAACTGCTTAACAAGGTAATCTTCATAAGTCCCAGCATTGTTGCATGTCTCAACGAAGTGCGCCACATGTTGCTTTGGATTGCCTTTGCCATTAAAATTGTTGAAATTTCGAGGTTGATAGCCATCAGGCATCTTCAACATATCGATCCTTGAAGTGTACGGCTTTGCATTGGTAAAGTAGGACTTGGAAGCAACTTCATATTTGTTTTTTATAGTCCCTTCAATAAACTCCTTTAGTTGATTGATTGGAATCATCCCTTCTGAAGAGACTGGAATTTCCTTAGTGGATGCAACTTGTCGTGGGGGAGCATCAATCTCTTGGACTTCTGGGAGTTTGCCAGGTGCGTGGGTGGATTCTTCTTCCATTAAGATTCCCACCCTATCTTTTAGCTTGTCGATTCTAGCATCTTGATTTTTCATGCACTTGGTCAAGCCAACGATTGCTTCCGTCAAGTTTGCCAACTGCTCCTCCACAGATGAAGTGTTTGTTACCATGGCTTGCATGATTGTCATGGACGATGGAGAGTAGCATGGATTTTCACACAGATTGATCCTTGATTGGCTCACGCTATGTGGTGTAAGTGGGGAGGATCCATCACTTGAAGCGTCTTCATCTTCCTTCACAGCAAAGTGCTTGGATCCGGAGAAGTCACGCAGAGCAAGAGTTTTCTTGATCTTTTCAGCAACATCGCTTCCTCCTTCGGGTGCATTTGTGGAAGATCTTGATCCTTTTGAGGATGAAGATCCGAAAACAGGGGTAGATACGGACGGCACTTGGGGTACTTGTTGTCCTAACGAGATTGCTTTGCTCCTCGTAACTGGTCCAAAGCTTCCAAAGGTAACTTCGAGTATGTTTTCCACATCAGCATAGAACCTGGAATTAGCAGCCTTGGCGGAAGTTGAACTGGAGTTGATTTTCTTGGAAGCCATTTCGTTGTTCTTGAACTTTGGTGTTTGAAAAGTTAAGATGAGAGGTAGAGATTGTCCCATTGGGCGTGCCAGAATTTGTAGACAATAAATTTGCGTTGAGAAAATAAAATCAGGACCGAAAATATTGCAACAATCGTAGTATATGATTTCAAGTAATTTGAGTGTACAATCTCTATGAATCCTATGATTCTCCTTTTTCAATAGTAAATAAATTCAAGGGCCTTTGAGCTTGATCTTGAATCTATATTTGTTGTTACGAACGATGATCTTGAATTCAACTAGCACGAACTTTGATTTGAACCCGTACTCCTTGAATCTTGACTTGTTCTTCGTTCTTGAGCTTGAACTTGATTTGTTCTTTGTTCTTGAGCTTGAACTTGTGGAGGAATTTGCAACGTTTGATCCACGAGCTCTTTCTTGCTTCTTGTTATTACTTATGATCCTCTTTTCTGAGTTATGAAGACCCCTATTTTTAGTTGTGGGAGGGAAGAGTTGTGATAAGAACAAACTCTTTCCAACCAATCAAATTGAAGTGTGATATGGTCGCATTTGATTGGCCAGAACATCACTTTCACACGTGGCGCAGTTTCATTGGCCTTTTGATGTGACTTGGCATGCTTTGTTATTTTGACACGTGGCACGATCCTATTGGCTCTTCCGCTTGACTTGGCGCGCCACGTCATTTGACACGTGGACATCAATTTGGGCCTCTAGGAAGATCTTGGACTTAATGAAGTGGGCTCATCATTTGTAGCCTAATTGATTAAGACTTATTTATTTAATCCATATATATTGGACTTATATAATTAATCCATTTATATTAGCCCGTAATATTTATTCGGACTAATATATTTAAATATAGTCCAAATTATTCTATCGAATTTAATTCAATAAATTTTGCATGCCTACAGCTGTATATCCAATCGATAGGCCTCGTACTGCAGTCTACTCTAAATAAAAAAGGTACCACGTTATCGGAAAGATATGATCCCTAAAATTATACTTAAAAATAAAAAAACATGTGGGCATGGGTGCGCACACACAATAAAAGTCACTTTGGCTTGAATGTAGCTGTTTTCCTGAGTCATGTATAAACTACTTGAGCTAGTATATTAAGGAACATACTGACCTCAAAAAGAATGAACTAGCAAATGCCAGGAAATGTATTACAGAAATGAAAAGCAAAAGCCAATGGAGTTTGAAAGGAATAAGTTACTGTGCAAGCGTTGCTCGAGCTGGCTAACAAATGATGGAGAAACTGTTGATGAGAGGATAATAGATGCTCCGGATGGAAGGGCTATAAACAAAAGGAAAGATGGTTAGTCCTGTCCATAGATGCAAAAGTGAGAGCATAGCATTTATCATTATGGGCAAATGCAGAAAATGTGTCAGTGAAACAAAATGAAGGAAACCAATATTTTCATTAGGTCAACAACAATCTGTCAAGCAAAGTCATTTTTAGCCTCCATTTTCTTGGGGGAATTCTTTTGAAGAATCAGAGACAAACCGCCACCAGCGCATGCAGACAAAACATTGGAAGTTTTGTTCCACCGTCACTTTAAGTTTTATCATTCCAAGTGTCTCTTTGGATGTAACAGTGGAAATGAAGGGCAAGAACATCAAAGTTAGCTTTTCCCTTCTCGGTTGGTGGAAGAAAATACTACCAAGCTTCTTCACCACTTTCTTTATTCTTAATTCACCTATCAGAGTCACCCTAAAAGTGAACCATCTTCTCTAGGTTTTCAAAGGGAAAAAAGATGTTCCTCGCGCGAAAGCCATTATCCTAAACTTTGGCATTGCTTTATCTGCAGATATTGTATAGGTTTATACATTTTACCTCCAAATTGAAATCTACAATTGTTTTGATGCACATTCAGCCTTAGTCTCAGTAGTGTGTATGTAAAAGGATGCACTCTCCAGAACATTCAATATCTCTTTTAGATGGAATATATATTATTTTCCTTGAAAGTTAGTGGACAGAAAAAGCTATTCATTGAATTAGGTAGGAAATACACTCCAAAATTATATTTTGTGTGTAAAAGATACAAGGCATTACATCAGTAGTTGAGTTGACATGCCAAATCCATTAACACCAAGGCCAATGAAACCAATTCGCTTCACGGTTTCATATTGAGAAGTAATTTGAGTGGCCAGTTCCTCAGGGTTGTAACTTTTAGAATTGACTGCATCAGCTATATTTACCCCAAGTTAACTTTCCCAAAAATGTAGAACACACCTTGTTAGTAGCAGATAAAAAAGCTCATGCTATATTAGAGTGGGAAAACCTCTAAAATTAACCAATGCACTCAAACCTGACCTTTAGCAATGTAGAATCATCATCACTCTGTGCTTGGGGATGTGACGATCCTGTAAATAAAATGCAAAGCAACTGAGATCACATCTGAATGATACTATTGTCTTCCACGAAACAAAAAAGTGAAGGAACGTGTACTATGCCTGCTATGAGTTGCATGAGCAACCGTTAAAAGTGGAACGGGGAATTTATGTGATTTCGCCATGTCCAGTATGTTAGCCTGAAGTGCACCAAAAAAAAGAATTAGGAAACAACAACTCTGCAGCAGTCAAGGAGACTACGACACAGAACAGAAATCAATAAGATTTTCCAAGCTGTATACAGTGGCAACACCAAGAAAAGAGAAAAATCATGCAGAATTTTTCAAGTTATTCACTTTGACCTATTAAATTAGATGTTATTTCCTTTTTGGTTGGTTTTAAAAAGTTTGACCTATTTCCTTTATTGAAAACTTTTTCTCTCTTCCGACTCTTCAAACTGATATGAATATTTATCACTTCATATTATTTAAAACTAGATGTGACATTCTTAACCCTTTTAACTAACAATTTTGCTTTTTCACACTCCAAAGTATCTTTTTAAACAAATGTTACTAAAATAGATATAACAATCTTTTTTCAAGCATTTTAGTCTTGAACTTCACACCAGGCCAAAAGTTTGTGGACAAGCCAAATAGACATAATGTACCTTCCTTCCGGCACCAAGTTCACCCTCAAAGGTGTATAGCTTTTACGCACATGGCTGTCCACAGAAAAAAAGATGACTCGATCAGTAAAGCAAAGAAACATGAGAGTAACTAATTCTCTCCGGCTCTTATGGTTTTTAGATTTCACAAATAAAGATTTCAACAGTGATTTTCTGCTAAAAATTCCAGAATAGCAACATAAATATACTGCACCAGAAAGGATGGACTGTGCTCTAGCAATGGACGCTGAACTTCCAGAGGAAATAATATAACCATCATTGAAAAGAAAGAACAAGAATTCCAGGTATCAGCAAAGGATAAAAGTACAAGATAAATATGCTAATGAACTTCTCTGAAGTGGGAATCACAGGATTTTTGGCTTGCAATAGTTTTATCATTTAGATCCTCTGATACTGCCCTTGAAACATATATATCAACAATGACGTTTGTTCCATAACAATCTACACTAGTCAAAAGAAAAATAGTTTCACGATTAGCACAAGTCTGGTGAATTTTTACTGACAGAAAGTGTAAATCCCTATATTTCTATGATCCTCTCTTTTATCATCGTTGCGAAAATCCAACTCAGTTTATATGTAATAGATATAACTTCACAAAACAAATAAGTCATTTCAACTAAAGATAAGATGTCACATGCACAAACAATCATAGACATGCACCCAGTTCACCTTGATACTTCACCCACAAAGAGTAAACATGAGAAATCACAAATTATAATGCCCTGCAAATCTTAGCTTATGCACTAGTGGGCTATCATATTCATATCTACATCAAATTCATATCACTAATGCTAGCTCATCTTATAGAGTTACATACAACAAAAATATCTTCTTTTGTACGATATGTCTTAGCACAGATATATTCATCTCGAGGTCCTACTTTGTTTTATCTCATATGTCTAACGAATCATCAAATATGTTAAGACAATGCAAGTCAAGCTCAATTAGAACAAGAACAATAGAGAGCAAGACATAAAGCAGTATATAGCAAAAAGTCTAAAATCCAGAAAAAAAGATTCTGCATAGTCTACAAGAGACACAATAAGAAACAACAACAACAACAACAACAAAAAATCCAGTATAGTCCCACAAATGGAGTCTAGGGAGAGTAAATGTACGCGGACTTTACCCCTACCTTCAAGAAGGCAGAGACGTTGTTTCCGGAAGACCCTCGGCTTAGGTAAAATTAACGACACAATAAGAAAGGGGTCGCACAAAATGAAACATTCATCACTTCTATCTAAATACTGCAAAGAAATATGAAACTTAGGCAGACAAGATGTTGCCTCTTAGAGTCAACTCCAGCTTCTGAATCTGTGAAGGTAACACATTTGAATGGAAAATGATGACCGTGTCTTTGCTTAATCCTGTAAAGGAAATATAAAACGTAAATGGGAACGAAAGAAAAGCAAAGATATTGCACCTTCATCAAACTAATCGGATGGGATATATACTCTGCACATAGACATTTACCTTTTAAAACACCATTGTCGAATTAAATCATTTATTATGTCAGCATGAGATAGCAATATGACCAGTGCAGCTACAGCTGAAAATGGAGAAGTAAAAACAGATAGTATTTCAGTACATAGCAAGATTCCAGGAGAAACTATACAGAAGTTTCACCATACAATATCAAGAAAGATAAACAATAAAGACTGTTGCTTCTCTCCATCATACTTACTGGGGACTGCTCACTGCAGCTTGTTTAAATGATGACCTCAAGCAGTTCATTTTTTAAGGAATTATTAGACAGAAGGAGAACCTAGGCAACATCACTTTTATTAGGTCTCCATATATCATGAGAGGAAAAATACGAGATTATATTGGTCGAATTCTTTTTGAGTTGCTACTAATAGAAATATCTAACTTTCAAGGTCAGTACAGTATTTTATTTCCCTTATATTACCAACATTCTTCTTTGCTTTCTCCTAAAACATGGTGTTATAGCAATAGCGCGCCAAAGAAGATCTTTCGGTCAGAAAAAGGGAAAGAAAGACCTGCTATATGAAGACAAAACAGACAAGAAAAGTGGAATAGAAAGGCAAAATCTGACAATTCGTAAAGACAAGATCAGCAGGAAAAATCCGCATTTCTGGTAAGTTTTGAGTATCTTAACACAAATTCGGCTTATGATGGAAAATCTATTTAAATTTGAGGTTCACAGAAGAAATAAATCAATATATTAGGTCAGAGAGACAAGAGTTAAGTACATGATGGTGATAGCAGTTTAAACAGTTGAGAAGAAAACTAAAGCAGGAAGAGCAAAAGCAAGAGGAGGGCGCAAAACAAGAACAGATCACACATAAGAAAAACTTTAGTCTAAACCAAGTTTTCAGGAGCTTATCAATGCTCTGGACATAGTTTCAACTGTAAACTACAATTTAACCAAACATTAAAACAAAAATCTGAAATAGAAAACCTAAAGAAAATGTGAATTCAGATCTAACCTTTTGTTGGCACATACTTTACCGCCTAGCTTTGAGAACTTATCAACCAAAGGACTGCCTGCCTGTTGATACAACATGTCAAAACCATATACCATAAAGGAGATTACCACTCTTAAGCAGATTTCAGTAGAAAAAAGAAGCACAGACAGAACATAGGTGTCCATTTTCCTTCACATTATATAGATACTTTATATGTCAAGTGATGAAAGCCACTACGAAATCATCCTAGCCTCAATTTTATAAATTAAAGAAAGAAAATTTCACGTCTTTTCTATAGTAAGTAGAAAGAAAATTTAACATCTTGACATTCTATAATTCTGTTACAAAATAAACTATCTACATTTCTGGCAAGGAACTAAACCAATTTTAAGATACACCAACAAATTTTTTCAAAGCAATTCTTTACTTGCACCAACCAATAACAGGTATTGAAAACTGAAAATGTTTTTCGTAAAACATTTTTTCTTATATCACAACTAGCTATTTCTTTCAGTGACTACATTAAAATACCAGGGGTTACCTTGGGTCAAAAATGTTTGGTTAGTTTTTTCTCTAGACCAAAACAATAGATGAAGTACAAAAATGCAATAAGTATTAACAACTCAAATATAGAACTATATAATTTCAAACATTTTTCGAGCAACCATTTCTCCCTGGATGGAAGAGAAAGGCGGAGCTTATCAAATTAAAAGACAAACTGAATTAGACAATCTTATGCAATGTACTTGTAATGTCTGCATAATGTATCAGGAAACAAACTCTATTCTTGTATGACAGTTGAGGTACTGCCAAATTAAGCATTCAAATATAAACTTTCAAAGTTCATATATCCACTTTAACTCTGTTTGATATGTTTTACATTGTTTAAAATCTGCTTCTTGTCCAAGAATGCTTCTCTCTTATATGTCATTAATGACACATAATGTACATGCATCCTCCTCCCCCCTCCCCACCCCAGAAAAAGAAAAAATGAAACCAAACCCTTAAACTAAATACTCTATTTAATTTTCTTAAACTTTAATTTAAGATATTGATAAATCATTGCCTGAATCTTCGATACTTGATAAAATACATTATCCCTTTCTTAAACTTAGCTCGACTCTCATTTACTTGGATTTCTATACTTCTTGACTTCCAACTTTTCTTTTCTTTTTTCCCCAAACCAGGGTAAGGGCTTAGAAAAAAAATTAAAAGGAGTGAGCTAACGGGTGAAAAGTAATTTTCACATTATATACAACCTGGGCCATATCGGATAAGGGCTTCTCAAACGTGGGCCATTTTTTGATAGGCTATTGAACCAAGTGATAAGGAGTGTAATTCTCCTTTTTTTTTTTTTCTGTTCTTTTTCTCCTCGTGTCCCAATTTTGCATCCCAAACTTTCTCCATCATTGTTATTCTCCATCAACGCTCCTCTAGATTCAAAGTCGATAATCACTATTTGGATGAAGAAGAAAAAATAATACATAAAAGAATTAGTTTTTTGGAGTCATACGAATATCACTTCCTTCAATGGAGTGGAAAGAACTGTGTTTGCACTAAAGAGGTTCACTTGATAGGTTGTTGGATCACCAAACTAGAAAGAAGGTATTGGCATGGTCTCAATCTTATCCTCATTCCTCGTGTAATTCTAATTCCAGTGGTTGATTAAAACTTGGAAAATGGAAGTCACCATTAAAGGAGTTACAAAGCTTCGATTTCAGAAATTGCGTTTTTTGATTTGTTAGTTGTTTGGAATGAGTGTTGTCCCGAGTTGGAATCATCAAAAGAGTTCAAAACTTAAATTTCAAGTGATTTGGAGTAGATTTAAGCTAGATTTGAATTAAATTTCAGAGGATGCCCAAGGAAGAAGAAGAACCTGTGAAGCTCCATTGATAGGATTTATTTGTATAATATTGTATAATAGTGTATAAACACCTCTTATACACTATTGTATAAAAGGTTGTTACATTATTTATAGGTATTTGGTGAATTTTTCGCATTTTCTTATTTTTCTTCTCATTCTTCTTATACACATATATACATATACATAGTGTATCACGAATATTTTCACTACTATGATTATACATCTTTATACACTTTTATACAACTATATACATAATGTATCCCTTTGTATAAAAGTGTATAACATTGTATAAAAGTGTATAAGCATCTCTGACGAACTTTTTGTACGATTTTCACTTACAATTCTTATATAAAACTAGTCCAAATCTCTAGCAAATAACTTCAAACTTTGTATACAACCTACATAGACTATTTCTAATAAGTTCAAACAATACTCACTCCAAATTTCTCACAAAATCATATTCGAAATTTAACAAGATTAGCATTAAAGGAGGTGAGATTTTTCTCGCATCTATTTTTATGTTTTGTAGTTGTAATAGGTATGTATAATTTGAGGAGAAAAGAGAATAAAAACTCATGGATATTTTACCCCTGAAGATATATAAAATCATAAAACGAAAAAAATAATAATTTGGAGAAGTATTGGTTATGGGAGAAGGCACGAGTGAGTGTTGACTGAGCGTCTCGATCAATGGTTACACTTAAAATAGGGAACTGATTCGTTTTCATTTTTGTTTGCGTATAATTCTTTTGTATTAATTAATTATAAGGTGAAAAATGATGAGAGATCTACAATAGGGATAAGTAGGTGACGAAAAAAGATGAGGTTGTTATAGTTAGAGGGAATGAGAAAAGAAAAGATCTTATTGATATTTGGCTACATATTTGCAAACTTATAACTGGGCTAAAATAGTGCAAGTTTAACTTGTGGAGTGCATTATTCTGTGATTTTTTCAATATTTAAACCAAATCAATGGATTTAAATTTAAATAGTCTCACTTGTTAAGTGTCAATACCACTCCAAAGAAAAATCAGAATACTATGTGTTAGGGGTCCGCCTCTTTGAGCTTGACTTGACAAGTGGCTAGGGTCAATATAATTGTGGCGGAAGAGAGGAGGCCAAGGGGCATTGCTTGTCAACCCTTTAAGACTCACAAATTTAGTTAACCTCAATGAGGACGTCGAGTTTCAAAGGGTGCGTGTGGTTTTTAGGGGGCAACATGAGTGTTGCCAAGTTAAGGTGCACGAGCTAGCACCACAGAAAAAGGGAAACGGGCAAGTGATGGCCATAGCTTTGAGAGAGGCAAAGAAGCTTGGCAAGGGTTTGACAATGAGATGGGGGCTGAGGATGACACTATGACATGGCAAAGACATCAAGGCATGGGGTAGTGATGCTAAGGCAAGGCAAAAATAAAGTGGACAAAGGCAGGCTAAGTGCAACGAAGGCATGCGTGCAAGGTAGACTTGTCATAACATTGGGGCGCGGGAAAGGCCATGTGCGTGGGCATTGGAAAGGGTTAAATGCAGTCGCAATGCACCTGAGAACAAGGCATTGACGCCTGATTCAAGCCAAGGCATGCGCATGGGCATCGGGTTCAAGGCACATGTTGTGCACATGACGACGATTGGCTTTTGTTCAAATCTGGCAGGCAGTTGCTAGAACATTTTTGTATCCATGTTTCCATTATCTTAGCATGATCTAACTTGATCCTAGTTGTTGGGGGATGTCAAATGCATTAGGCTAAAATAGTGGGCTATGTGGGATAAGTGTCTGAACCTAAGAGCGACAAGTGTAAAGATAAAGGGCGGTTACATGTTCTATAAATGTGCAACACCCTTATGCTTGTAAAAACGTGTGGGAGTACATGTTTGAGTTAGGAAAGAGTTCCTAAGTCTGTTTTCAAGAGTGAAAACACCTAAGGCCAAGAGTAGTCTTACTAGAAAATTTGATGGTCAAGAGTGATCTTGTTACACCCCATATTTTTGTACGTGAAAGTACGGCATAAGTAAATTGATGAAAGCTCGAAAATGATATGTTACATCCCGCATTTTCATACGTTGAAGTCATCGTAAGTTAATTGACGTAAGCTCGGGAATGAGATTATTTTTGAGGTTATAAGTATTATGTTATTTCAAACAAGTTTGTGAAGGTGAGAGGGTAAGCAAATCGAAGAAAATGAGTTTCGTCGAAGTTTGTCGTTTTGAGATAAAATACGGCCCGATCTATAATACCCGGTATTTATCGACTAATACTATATAAGGTACCACATGACCATGATAGTAAAATATATTATATAGTAAGATATATAAAGTGTGTTAAAAGTGAGTAGTATTTTAAGTAATTTAAAATAATTCTTAATTATGTAGATAATTGGGTAATTAATAAATTTAGTGGGAGATTAATTAATAATATTTGGATATTAAAGCCCCTAACGTGGCAGCCAATTAAATCCAATAAGATGACTCTTGATTTATCAAGATTAGGTGTTACATTAAGGGGTCTTTGGGTAAGACTAAGCCACAAAATGGCCCCTACAACCTATAACTTTAAAGGATCCTCTTATCTTATTAAAATTGGGATGCTAAGACTTGCTAAGTGAAGAATGGAGCTCAACAATTCACAAAGTGAGATACGTAATGCTTTCTATGTAAGGGATGGAATTCTCAAAAGGAATTCTTATGAACTCCTACAAGATGCAACGTGAATTACAAATTCTAAGGGAGTACAATATAATCTTTCTCAAGAATATCATACAGACTTTCCCCTACTTCGATCTGCCGTTACGTGATATCGTAATTGACGTGTGTTAGAGGGATTGTCAAGAGAATTGGCTTAGGTATGTAAAGGTTAATCCCTTTCTTCATTTTGACATGATCTCGTAACTACATGTGTTTGATAACGAGACATAAAGAGAAGCTCATACTCCCGAATTTATACACATTATCCTAGTCTCATAAGTTACAATATTTTCTCTTATTGGGACTTCATATTCAATCGAGTATTGTGTTCTTCCAGTCAAGAGAGCAGATAGTGTATATATATATATATATATATATATATANATTACAGTATTTTCACCACCATCGAGCTATAATCGATGGGCATGCCTATATTGGGCAACCTCTGATCAGATGGTAAGTTATATACCGAGCCAACTGTGGCCGAGCGCCTATGAGCGAGCCCAGCATGGCTGAGATACAGATCCTAGTATGGCCGAGCGCCTACGAGTGAGCCTACTACGGTAGAGCAGTTACACGTTCCTAGCCTTATAGGGCCGGACATCTATTTTATTTACTATATTGAGAGAGTTGAGTCAGTATTAGCAGGTAAGTATATCTCCATATCATCTTTGACTCCCAGTTACTTTCATTTATTATATTATCAGTTAAGTTTCAGTTTTCAGTTATTTTATTGCCTTACATATTCGGTACATTATTTGTACTGACGTCCCTTTTTTCTGGGGGCGCTGCGTTTCATGCCCGCAGGTCCCGATAGACAGGTCGAGAGTCCTCCAAGTAGGCTATCAACTCAGCGGAAGATGTTGGTGTGCTCCATTTGCTCCAGAGTTGCTTGTTTGGTCAGTATGATTTAGACGTGTATTGTTTGGTATGGCGGGGTCTTGTATCGACCTTATGATAAGTATATACTCTTAGAAGCTTGTAGACAGATGTCATGTATGGACTTGTCGACCTATATTTTAAGTATATAATAGATCACATTGGCTTTATAGGCCCGTATGTCACAGGTATGAGTTGCTATATCAAGTTGGGTCGTTCTATGTCGGGTATTCCCTCATGTTTACTCTGGTTATCTCATTACGCCCCTTCTGGCCCACTTACCTATGATGATGTAATAAGAAAAATACGTTATGTTGGTACTCGGCTGAGTAAGGTACCAGGTGCCCGTCGAGGCCCATCGATTTGGGTCATGACAGATCTTCTTGTACACGGTATTGTACTTAGAGTTTGAGTTTCTTTGTATGCTCGAGTTAAATACAAAGTTGAAAAAAAAGTTTCCTATATATTGTGCCTTTGTGTTCTTGTTTATTTACTATTGCGTTACTTAAATTCGTTGGCTAAATCATTCCTAAACCTACTACGTTAAAAGCCGCCTAAAAATATTCTAAGTCCAAAGTTGATGTAATTTTGGCTAAGTATTGTGAGAAGGCTGAAGTTGGGCGTGAGGCCTAGCTGCCGCACAGGCTGGTTTTTGGCGTAAAAATAGCAAGGGCTAGCCAGTTTTCGGACTGGTCATTCAAAAAGAGTTAATGTTTGCAAAGTCATTGAAAAATAACCGCTTTTTTGTTGCAACAGGGACCGGTCCAGCATAATATACTGGAGATCAGTGTATTTGTGTATGAACTTCCAGCATATTATGCTGGAACTCCAACACGCTGAAAGTTCTATCATAATATACTGGAGATTGGATCACCTGCGTATGAATATATTATGCTGGAGTGTTTTCCGGATTTTGAACAGTGTTTTCGTTCAGATTTACTACATGAAAAACGGCTAAAATTCGATTACTTTTGAAATTGTGGCAATTTTTGAATGACCACTTATAAATCTGGCTGTTTTTGAATTTCTCCCTATTTTGACGGACAAAAATCAAGCCCGTCACACTATGTACATTAAAATCAACTATTTCCACCTTTTCTTTTAGCATTTTCTAGCTGGATCAGGTTACTTGTTACCTCAGGACTAAAGAGAGAAAATCACTACTAAATTTATCCATCAAAGCCTAAAAAGATAGAGAAAATTATCTAATATTATAGGATAGTTCTGTCCATTAAAACTTGAACAGATGAGAGAAAATAACCAAGTGTTATCGAATAATCATGGAGGAAATCACTTAATGTTATTGGTCACTTTAGATGGAAGGAAATCATAATTCAGTAAAGATTTTGAGTGAGTTCCTCTGAACTAATCTATGTACAATATCTTTGTATATGTAAAGTATTTGCTTACGTATATCATTGCAATTATTAATGCTATATTAATTTTAGTGTACGCGTTGCGCGTGTATCATGAGTATAAAATTTTAAAAACTAATGTACATAATATATTAAATATTTGTATTTCTGTTATAAAATAAAAGCTAAGGAGAAAACTGTAAATTTGAGAATGATAATTATTGACCTATTTAACTAATTCAATACAAAGGAAGAAACTCTACTCCATAAAAATTGATTTTCCGTGTAAAAGGTGACAACTCTAATTTATTTTTATTAACTATAAAGGTGGCTCTTATTTAGGGGGGAAGTCTCACAAAGTAACCTCCTATAACCATTAGATTGAAAAAGATCTCAAAGATAAAAGTGCTCAAAATTGTTAGCATTATTTTTCTTCTTACAAATTAAAACCGTGTCAAATTAAATATTAGTTTCAATCTTTTTCCCTATTTATATAAAGAGACCTAAACCTAAACATAATTGGAAGTGCTCGAATTGATATTATTTTTCTTTTACAAAATCGGTTATATTATTTTCTTTTAAATAAACAAGTGTTTAATACACAAATTTGGTTGATTTCAAATCTTAGATAGTACGAAAATAATTAAATAACTATTTTAAAATAATTAAATGACAATTTGTCTTGTGTGAACTATATTTCTAAAAAGGTAAAAATATTTTCTTTCTTTCTTCTTAAGTGGAGTCCTTTAAGCTTTATTCTTCTTTAATTTCTTCTTCTAAGTGGAGGTGGAGATGGATCTTCATCTTTATTGAATTTTTGCTTCTAATTATCATACTCAAGTTCAAAATCAATTCTTGGATGCATGGATCCAATTGTGAGGTATATATATATATATTTCAAGAGGTTAAAAAAGCAAAAGGAACACCAAAAATTCTAGAAACAAAGGCATGAAAAATATACAAAGTCACGTTAACCACCCACGATCTGCACATCAATAGTCTTGATAAGTTGTCTTAAGGCTCCTATTCATGTTCCAAACGCAGCAACATAGAAAGCTTTTTAATAAGCATGTTTAGTTTTAATTGTGCTTAGGTTTCTTGTAGTTACCATAGTAGGAAACAGTTATAGCTATTTTACACGATCCAAATAAGGAAATAATTGATATAATTGATTTTGAAATACTAAATATTAGGAAAATAATTAAATGACTATTCATAAATATTAAAAAAATAATTAAATGACTATTTTATTTAGTGCAAACTTTATTTTTAAGGGGTAAAAATGACGAATAATATTTCGTTAAGGATCTTCGTGCTTTTTAATATAACTAGTCTTAAGGTACGGGCGTCCATGGTATATAAGTTTTATAGGGTGCTAAGTATTAGAACTTTGATTTAAACAAGGAAGAAATTTAGTTGATTTTAGTGTCTAAATATTAGTACTTCTTATAATTCAAATATATGAAGTTTTAATAAATAAAAGTTTAATTAATTAAAATCCTACATATTAGGAATAATGTGTAGGCATATAAAATTTATTGAATTTAAATTTAATAAATAATTTAGATTATATTTTAAGTATACTAGTCCAAATAAATATAATGGGCTAATATAATTGAATTAATTATATAAGTCCAACATATATGGATTAAATAAATAAGTCTTAATCCATTGGGCTAGCCCATTTAGTTGGGCTATAAATGATGAGCCCACTTCATTAGGCCCAATATGCCATCTTCCTAGAGGTCCAGTTTGGTGCCACGTGTCAAATGACGTGGCGTGCCTAGTCAAACAGAAGATCCAATGGGATCATGCCACGTGTCAAAATGACAAGGCACGCCAAGTCACATTAAAATGCCAATGAGATCGCACCACGTGTGCAAGTGACGTGTTTTGGCCAATCAAATGCGGTCATGTCACACTTCAATTTGATTGGTCGGAAAGAATTTGTTCTTATCATAACTCCTCCCTTCCACAACGCTGCGTGGATCAAACGCTGCGGTTTTCTCTAAAAGCTACAAGCATTCAAGTGTTCTAAGGATTAAAAGATCAAGACAAAGATTCAAGAACAAGCTGCAAGCCCTTGGATTAAAAACTCGTCAAGATCAGGCCTTAAGCACTTGGATTAAAATCAGATAAAATTCAAAGATTAAGCTCAAAAGCTCTTTTTATTTACCGTTGAAAAGTAGAATCAGAGGATTCATAGATATTGTAACACTCAAACATTTGAAATAAAATACTACGGTTGTTGCGATATTTTTTCGATCTTGATTATATTTTCTCGACGCAAATTTATTGTCTACAAATTCTAGCACATCCAGTGGGACAATCTCTACCTCTCATCTCGACTTTTCAATCACCAAAGTTCAAGAACAACGAAATGGATCCCAAGAAAATCAACTCCTGTACAACTTCCGCCAAGTCTGCTAATTCTAGATTCTATGCTGATGTGGAAAACATACTCGAAGTTACCTTTGGAAGCTTTGGACCAGTTACGAGGAGAAAAGCAAGCTCGTTAGGACAACAAGCACCCCAAGTGTTGTCCGCATCTACCCCTGTTTTCGGATCTTCATCCTTAAAAGGACCAAGATCTTCCATAAATGCACTCGAAGGAGGAAGCGATGTTGCTGAAAAGATCAAGAAAACTCTTGCGCTGCTTGACCTCTTCGGATCCAAACACTCTGTTGTGAAGGAAGATGATGATGCTTCAAGTGATGGATCCTCCCCACTTACACCACATAGCGTGGGCCAATCAAGGATCAATCTGTGTGAAAATTCATGCTACTCTCCGTCATCCATGACAATCATGCAAGCCATGGTGACAAACACTTCATCTGTGGAGGAGCAGTTGGAAAACTTGACGGAAGCAATCACTGGCTTGACCAAGTGCATGAAAAATCAAGATGCTAGAATCGATAAGCTAACAGATAGGGTGGGAATCTTGATGGAAGAAGAATCCACCCATGCTAAACTCCCAGAAGTTCAAAAGATTGATGCTCCCCCACGACAAGTTGCATCCACTAAGGAAATTCGAGTCTCTTCGGAAGGGATGATTCTAATCAATCAACTAAAGGAGTTTATTGAAGGGACTACAAGAAACAAATATGATATTGCTTCCAAGTCCTCCTTTACCTATGCAAAGTCGTACACTTCAAGGATCGATATGTTGAAGATGCCTGCTGGCTATCAACCTCCGAAATTTTAACAGTTTGATGGCAAAGGCAATCCAAAGCAACATGTGGCGCACTTCGTTGAGACATGCAATAATGCTGGGACTTATGGAGATTACCTCACCAAACAGTTTGTCCCCTTATTAAAAGGAAATGCTTTTGATTGGTACACGGACCTCGAGGCTGGATCTGTTGATAGCTGGGATCAACTAGAGAAAGAATTCACGAGACGTACTGTGAGTATGATAGAACTCACAAGTACTCGTCAATGGAAGAGTGAACTAGTTATCGACTTTATCAATCATTGGAGGAATGCAAGCCTCAACTGTAAAGATAGGCTTAGTGAAGCTTCTGGCATAGAGATGTGCATCCAAGGTATGCATTGGGTATTGCGCTACATCTTGCAAGGTATCAGGCCTATCACATTTGAAGAACTTACAACTCGTTCCTATGACATGGAATTGAGCATGGCCTCTGCTGGGAATGAAAGGCTGCCCATCTATGAACCTCGCAAAGGAAACGACAAGCAAGAAGTCAGAAAATGGAGCAAGTTTGTACCAAGATCTGAAATAAAGAAGCTATGAATGTCAACAAATCACTTGTGAATTTCAAGACGAAGGTGAGCAAGAAGCAGAGTATGAAATTCACTTCGTTTCAAGATAAGCCAAGTGGAAAGTTGACTCTAAAAGAAATGCAAGAGAAAGAGTACCCATTTCTAGATTCTGATATGCCAGCTATTTTTGAAGAGCTCCTCGAGTTAAATCTCATTGAGCTTCCGGAGATTAAACGACCAAATGAAGCTGAGAAAATTGATGACCCAAATTACTGCAAATATCATCGACTTGTGAGTCACCCTCTGGAGAAGTGGTTTGTCTTCAAGGACAAAGTTATGGACTTGGATCGTGAAAAGAAGATCGTGCTTGAATATGAGAAAGCAAGCGCAAACCAAGTCTCTATCATATTTGGCTCATTGAATCCAGATGAATTATGTAGTTCTAAAGAAAGTAAAGATGAAGAATTACTGGAGAACTACAAGGTTGAAGACGGTCAACCTGAGGATGATGAAGGTTGGACGTTGGTGACTCGTCGTAGGCGCCACAAAAGGAGCCCACGAAAAGGATCAATGGAACAACCAACGAGGAAAATAATGGTGAAAAGACCTAGGAGATGGAACCCAGTTAAGCATGAAAAGAAAGCGAAAATGGAGGTGTACCACCCTCAAAAGCTATGACATCCAGTGACCTTTGATGAGTTTTTACCAAGTTGGTTCCGCACGAAGATTTCCCATGGGGGTACTGATGCCTCTTTTTGCCACACTGACGAAGGGAAAGAAAGGAGTGATGACCTACCATCGGCACCATATTTGGAAAAGCTTATCGATTCCACTCCTCAAGAAGTTAATGCTTGTGAGGAAAAAGTCACGTTCACAAATGATGATCTTCTGCTAGGTGACACTCCTCATAACCGCCCATTGTACCTGGTTGGCTATATGCGTGATGAAAGGGTAAATCAAATTTTCGTTGATGGAGGATCCTCAGTGAACATTTTGTCAATTCGCACTGTGAAAGAACTTGGTATTACCATGAACGAACTCTCAGAAATTCGTGCGATGATCCAAGGATTCAACCAAGGAGGGAAAAAAGCCATAGGCGCGATCAGGCTGGAAATCACTATTGAAGATATGCAATCAAGTGCATGGCTACATGTGATCGATGTGAATACTTCATACAATGTCTTGCTTGGAAGGCCTTGGATACATGAGAGTAAAGTAGTTCCATCTATCTACCATCAATGTTTAAAATACTACGAGGGTGAAGTCGAGAAGAAGATAGTTGGTGATGATGCGCCATTCACCGAGGTAGAGTCACACTTTGCCGATGCAAAGTTCTACTTGAAGAACCACATTGTGAAAGAGCTAAAAGTTGATGATGTCATGAAAAGCAAGAATGACGAGCCCACAACTAAAAGAGCTGAGGTGATTATTGGTAAAGCCAAAGTTGTTGCTGAGGAGGTACAACCCAACGTTAATTGATCTCATAGAAGGAATATTGCGTCTTATGGCAAGAAAGTAAGTCATGTGCTCCAATATGTCCCTAAAAGGAAGAAAGATGAAGGCGAATCGTCTAATCTCCAAACTAACATGCTAAAGGAGTTAACTATTTCGGTAAAACGAATTAAGGCAGTAAAGTTGTCCTCAAAGCCGCTTGCAGGATTTGTAGCGCAAAATCCTCTGTAGAAAGTGGCACTCCCTACAAAGAAGACAAATGAAGGTTTTGATCCTAACGCTTACAAGCTATTTGCAAAGGCTGGATACAATCCCAATGAGTCATCAAAGTTAGGGAAGCTCCCATCAGAAGATGCAATGAGGCAACCACGTGAAGGTTTGGGATACAAGCAACCGTCACCAATGCGCATCTCAATAAGAAGGGCGAGTAGCAATTATATCACTGTAGAAGATGAATTTGCCACTTCTAGCAGGCCTTTCGTCTTTGACCGACTTGGAAAATCAACTGTAAAAACTTCTGTATTTGAGAGATTGGGTCCATTAAAGAAGGGGAATAAGTTCCAGAGAAATTATCGAAATACAAGAACACCCGCTTCGCCCAAAATTTAGAAGATCTCTAAAAATTTCCGAAGTTTGGTTCCTTCTAGAATGAAGCGACAAACAAAAGTCATGGTTTCGTGTGATGAAGTACTGAAGGTGAAGCCATACACTATGGTGTACACTAAAGAACGTGATGAAGATGAAGAAAGCGTCGGTTCTTCGTATCATGTTACTGCACAAAGCGAGCAAGGTGTTTTATCTCTAATGGAGGTTGATGAGAAATTGGACGATGTTTCACCATGTTATCACATATCCTTCAATTATGGGGACCCTCAAGAAGATGAAGATGTGAAAGATGCTCCTCCGAAACTTGAAGAAGGGTTGAAGGCAACGGTTGATGCCTTAAAAGAAGTTAACCTTGGCACTGATGAAGAACCAAGACCCACCTACCTAAGTGTTTTACTAGAAATTGACGAAGAAAGCACTTATATTGAATTACTCAAGGAGTTTAGGGATGTATTTGCTTGGAGTTACAAAGAAATGCCTGGATTGGACCCTAAAGTGGCAGTCCATCATCTTGCGGTCAAGAATGGCGCTCGTCCTGTTAAGCAAGCTCAAAGGCGTTTTAGGCCGAACTTGGTTTCCTTGATTGAAAAAGTTAACAAACTCATTGAAGCTGGCCTTATTCGTGAAGTTAAATACCCAACATGGGTTTCAAGTATTGTCCCTGTAAGGAAGAAAAATGGACAAATTCGAGTGTGCGTTGACTTTAGGGATCTTAACAATGCGTGTCCGAAAGATGAATTCCCGCTTCCCATTCCAGAACTGATGATCGATGCTACTACTGGGTACGAGGAAATGTCATTTATGGACAGTTCATCAAGCTATAACCAAATTCGCATGGTGCCAAAAGATGAAGAGCTTACTGCATTTCGTACCCCCAAGGGTATTTATTGCTACAAGGTAATGTCTTTTGGCTTGAAGAACGCTGGTGCTACTTACCAAAGAGCTATGCAGAATATCTTTGATGACCTTCTCCACAAGAATGTCGAATGCTATGTTGATGAATTGGTAGTGAAATCAGGAAGGAAAAGCGACCACTTGAAAGACTTGAGAAAGGTGTTTGAGTTTCTCCGGAGATACCAACTTACGATGAATCCATTAAAATGCGCCTTTGGAGTTACCTCCGGAAGGTTCTTGGGTTTCATTATGCGACATCGAGGGATTGAAATAGATCAAGCTAAAGTAGATACAATCTTGAAAATGCTTGAGCCCCGCAATATTCATGAATTGAAAAGTCTGCAAGGAAGCTAGCATACCTTAGGAGATTCATCTCAAACCTAGTTGGGAGGTGCCAACCATTCAGCCGCCTTATGAAGAAAGGTGTCCCTTTCAAATGGGACCAAGCATGTAGCAATTCCTTTGAGAGCATTAAATCCTACCTGATGAAGCCTCCAGTTTTGGCAGCCCCTATACTTGGAAAGTCGCTAATACTATACATTTCAGCACAAGCAAAGTCTGTTGGCCCAAGAAAATAGTGAAGGGAAAGAAAACTCCCTTTACTACTTGAGTAGGATGATCAGACCAAATGAGCTGAATTATTCACCAATTGAAAAGTTATGTCTGGCGCTAGTATTCTCAATCCAAAAGTTGAAGCACTACTTTCAAGCTCATGTCGTTCGTTTGGTTTCTAGAGCAAATCCCATCAAGTTCGTGATGTCAAAACCTGTCCTTAGTGATCGACAAGGTGGTACCTCCAGTTTCAACAATTTGAAATCGTGTACATCCCACAAAAGGATATAAAAGGACAAGTGTTAGCGGACTTCTTGGCAGATCACCCTATACCTGATGATTGGGAGCTAACTGACGAACTACCTGATGAGGACGCCATGGTCATTGAAGTTCTGCCTCCATGGAATATGTACTTTGATGGTGTTGCACATCGCGGAGGAGCTGGTGCTGGCGTAGTATTTGTCACTTCTCAAGGTGAAGTTCTGCCCTACTCTTTTACGTTGATGCAACTCTGCTCTAACAACGTGGTTAAGTATCAAGCACAATACTTGGGCTTGAGATGGTTGTCGAAATGAAGCAGTTGCAATTGCAAGTTTTTGTTGCCTCTTAGTTAGTGGGCAATCAGCTTCTGGGTAGTTACGAGGTCAAGAAGCCTGAACTACGCCCATATCATGATTACGCAAAAAAGTTAATGGGGTGGTTCGGTGATGTGACTATTCAGCATGTGCCAAGGAAAGAAAATAATAAGGCTGATGCTTTAGCTGCCCTAGCTTCATCATTAACCCTGCCTGATCAAGCACAATTTACTGTCTGCCAAAAATGGGTAGTACCGTTTCCAAATGAGGCTAAAGGTGAAGAAAATGAACTCAAGCATCTTGTCGCTGCTTCTGAAGTTGAGAAAGAAGAATGGCGACAACCCATTATCGACTACTTATGTTATGGGATACTTCCAGCAAATCCGAGGAGAAGGACTGAAATCCGTCGATGTTCACCTAACTTCCTTTACTACAAAGATACTCTATACAGAAGGTCATTCGAGGGAGTACTCTTGCGATGCTTAGGGGAAGAAGAATCACTCCAAGCTTTGCAAGAGGCACATTATCGGGTATGTGGGTCGCACCAGTCTGGACCAAAGCTCCACTTCCATATAAAAAGGATGGGATATTATTGGCCAATGATGGTAAAAGATTGCTTGGACTATGCTCGAAGATGCAAGGTTTGTCAATTCCATGCAAATTTTATTCATCAACCTCCTGAAGTGTTGCACCCGACTGTTGCATCCTGGTTGTTTGACGCTTGGGGATTGGATGTTGGGACCACTGTCAAAGTCCTCTGGTTGGAACCTATACATCTTGGCTGCAACTGACTACTTCTCAAAATGGGTTGAAGTTGTTTCTCTTATGGAGGTAAAGAAGGAAAATGTCGCAAGTTTCATCCGAGTAAACATAATCTATCACTTTGGCGTTCCTCATTATATAATAACAGATAATGGAAAGCCATTCGATAATTGGTTGATGAACAAGGTTTGTGATCTCTTTGGGTTCAAGCAACATAACTCTTCGATGTACAACGCTGCCGCCAATGGACTAGCTGAAGCATTCAACAGAACTCTATGCAACTTGCTAAAGAAAGTCGTCTCCAAATCCAAAAGAGATTGGAATGACCGTATGGAAGAAGCTCTATGGGCATATAGGACGACCCACCGCACGCCAACACAAGCAACTCTGTATTCACTCGTTTATGGAGTCGAAGCCGTCTTTCCACTTGAGCGTCAAATACCTTCATTACGACTGGTTATTCAAGAAGGGATCACTGATGAAGAAAATGCTCGACTTCGATTAGCAGACTTAGAGGCTCTTGATGAGAAGAGGTTGGAAGCTCAACAGAATCTTGAATGTTATCAAGCTCGATTGTCTCACGTCTTCAATAAAAGAGTTCGCCCGAGGTCCTTTCAAGTAGGAGATCAAGTCCTTGCCATAAGAAGATCCATTATGACTTCTCATAAACCTGTAGGGAAGTTACTTCAAAATGGGATGGGCCGTATGTCGTGCAAGAATCTTATTCAAGTGGGGCTTACAAGCTGGTTGATGCAGATGGCATGAGAATCGGTCCTATCAATGGCAAGTTTCTGAAGAAGTATTATCCTTGATGTGTCTTCTCCTTGATGCATGAGCCTAAACTGCATGTTCCTACACTCTTGGTCCGCATGAGTCTAAACTGTGTACGGCCTACCTAAAAGAAGTTCAAAAAAAAAAAAGTCTGCTAGGTTGAAAACCTCGAAAGAGGCGGCCTAGGAAAAAGTTAGGTCATAAAAAATAAAAAAAATAAAAAAAAAAAGTCTGCTAGGTTGAAAACCTCAAAAAAGGCGACCTAGGCAAAAGTTAGGACATATAAAAAAAATACCCATTCTGAACTACAGTATGACTTGGTCCTCTTCACCGAGGTACGTAGGCAGCTTAGAGTTTCATTCTGAGTTCAGTCGCATGAGTTCAAAAGATACATAGTGCCCCAATCGTTGTTTGAATGAAGTACGATAAATGTAATCCATTCAACCACCACTTGAAAATCAAGTTGAGATACCATTTTCTGTTAAACTTTGGGTCCCATTTGATTTAAAAGGGGGCAAGCTGCTATGGTAAAATAGTGTCTTCACTGAAATAATGACAATGTTTGCATCAAATTCTGGGGATTCGCTATGTCTTCATGTTCACATAACCTTCAAGTTTGTTGGACTTCATATTCACTCACCGCTAAAAAAGAGGGGATATTGAATTTTGATTGATAGAAATAAAAACGTCTTGTGACTTCGAGGCTTCTATACCAAAACACTAAAGTTTTGGCAAAGTCGCGTCAATTCGAAACTGTCGGTATATCAAAATCTGATGTTGAATTCAAAATATTAGCTGAAACTATACTTAAAGTATTAAATCTTACATTTTAGATATTTTTATATTTTGAAGTCTCATTTTCATAAAATAAAACGGTTTGTGATTTCGACATTCCTACATCAAGATATAATTGTTTTGGTGAAGTCGCGCAAATCTGAGACTATCAACGTGTCAGAATCTAAAATTAGATTCAAAATAATATCTGGGATGATTCTCAAGTTATTTGTTTCCAAATTTTGGACATATCCTAGATCTCGAAGTCTATATTCCATAAAATTAAGTGGTTCATGATTTCAATATTCCTACATCAAGATATAAAAGTTTTGGTGAAGCTGCACCAATCTGAAACTATCAAAGTGTCGGAATTTAAAGTTAGATTCAAAATAATATCTGGGAAGATTATCAAATTATTTGATTCCCAATTTTGGATATGTCCTAAATCTTGAAGTCTATTTTCCATAAAATCAAGCGGTTCATGATTTCGACATTTATACGCCAAGATATGAATTTTTTTAGTGAGAATGCGCAAATCTGAAATTTTCAATGTGGTGGAATCTAAAATTGGTTTCAAAATATTAACTGCGGCGATTTTGAAGGTGTCACGACCTAAAATTCATAAGGTCGTGATGGCGCCAGACATCAATGTCAGGCAAGCCAAATCATTAATTAATTGAAACAATTTCTGATTTTTAACATTTATGAAAAATATTTCATTTCACTTTATTACATATTAACTAAATAAAAACCTGTTAATTAAAAACAATGGTTTGAATACTACACTTTAACAAATATAAACCAACACATCCCAGAACCCGGTGTCACATGTACATGAGCAATTTCTAAGAATTTATACAAATCATTACAAAGCCTGTCCGAAATACAAATTGGACAAGGAAATTTAAAACGAAAATAAATACAGTACGAGGGAGACTCTGTCAGCTTCGGATCGCCTCCGGATGATTGCAGCTCGCCTAAGTCTCCGAATCCTACACATTTCTATGAAAGTACCTGTGCAATAAAATGCACAGCACGTGTAGCATGAGTACAAAAATAACGTGTACTCAGTAAGTCGCCCGCCTAACCTCAGAGAGGTAGTGACGAGAGGTCAAATTAGACACTTACTAAAGGTCAATTTAGAATATTTAAGAGTGACACTAAGCATGATTATCACAGGCAATTTATAAATTCAGGATTTAATACTTTCAACTCTGTTCACGTTTAACACTTTATATCTTCTTCATATTAATAACAATTCATCAACATGGGTGATTTAATCAAATAGAAATTTATCGACAGGAAGGAACAACTTCTTCCAAAATCTTTTTAATAACTTAAATCTCTGTCATTTCAATTGACAACTTAATATTTCAGGTCAGTAATCAGGCAAAATCATAGCAACTACGCAGTAAATATCATGTGCAAGCAATGCCGAGGGTTGAACGGCGCGGACCAACAATAATAAATTGTGCACTACCGAAGGGTCGAACGGGTTGAACGGCTCGAACCATAGATGCATCTATCTGCTCCGCTCGCGAATCGATCATGCGACGCGGTTATACATGCAAATAATACGGCTAGCCTGCTCGCGAATCATACCTTCGACTCAGGTGCTCATATGTACACATATCCACATAATAAATCCTTATTTTTATCAAGACGCAGTTTTTCTTTCAGGAAAGTGGTAAAATTCTTCTTAAAGGAACATGAAATATAGCTTTTAAATCTTTGTTTTGCAACTCATTTGTCAAGTTTAGTGATATACCCTAATACAATCTTACCAGGTACACAAATATCCACAGAGGAATCAATTCTCTTTCTAGATGATTAATAAAATGAACTCTAGACTTCTTTTAGATATTCACTTACGATATCGATTATATTAGCAGTTTAAAATTATAGGCAGGATCACAAAGTTCAACACACAAGGCATGCTAGTGGGTCCTAGACTACCCGGACAAGGCATAATAGTAGCTACGCACGGACTCTCGTCACCTCGTGCGTGCGTGCGTAGCCCCCAAAGATAATAGCATATACTTAAATAATTCACCTAGGGGAACAATTTCTCCTCACAAAGTTAGAAAGGAGACTTACCTTGCTCCGAAATCCCATAACCGGCCTCCAAACCCTCCCGACGACTCCCATAGATGCACAACGCCCCAAAACTACCACATAACGGGCAAAGCAATGAAAATTCATCCTAATACTCACAACAATTCAAATTATATACTTTCCCAATCCCGCTTAGTGAAATGACCAAAATGCCCTCGGGCCCACGTGCCCGAAATCAGAAATTTCTCGAAGATATGTTCTACCCATAGACTTACTAACTCAAACATACAATTTACTCAAATATTCATGCTCAACTCGTGACTAAAAATCAAATTTCCCATTTTCTAGGTTTCTTCAATATTTCCCAAATTCCTACCAATTTCCATGCCTAATCCATGCATATAATATTGTATTTAACTTAGAGGCATGAAGGAGTTACTTACCTTGACAATGCATGAAGGAATCCTCTCTTTGAAGCCTCCCAAAATCGCCTAAGCCCAAGAAGAAATGAAGACAAATGAACCAAAATCCTTGTTTTAAAACATTCTTCCCAAGCCGATTTTCGCACATGCGGTCCTACCTCCGCACCTGCGCATCCGCATGTGCCACCAATCTCCCGCACCTGTAGCTTCCTCAACTCCAGCCCAAAATCGCACTTGCACCCCATTGTTCGCACCTGCGGCTTCGCAGGTGCGGAAATTCTATCGCACCTGCATTCCCAGTCAAGCCAGCCCATTCTCACACCTGCGGCTCCGCACTTGAGGCCAAATCCTCGCAGGTGCGGATCATACTAGATGATAACAATCTTCAGCTTCCTTCAACTTCAAATATTGATCCGTTAACCACCCGGAATCTACCCAAGGCCCCCGGGACCCCGTCCAATTATACCAACCTATTCCAAAACATAATGCGGACTTGCTCGAGGCTTCAAATCACATCAAACAACATCGAAACCACGAATCGCACTCAAATCCCAACTTTATGAACTTAGAAATTTCAAACTTCTACATCCGATGCCGAAACCTATCAAATCACGTCCGATTGACCTCAAATTTCGCACACAAGTCATATTTGACATTGCGGACCTGCTCGAACTTCCGGAATCGCATTCCGACCTCGATATCAAAACTTCCACTTTCGGTTGGATTTCTCAAAAACCTTCAAATTTCAATCTTTAGCCAAATGACTTCAAGATGACCTCCGGACATCCAAATTCACTTCGGATCGCGCTCCCAACTCCAGAATCACCATACGAAGCTATTTACAGACTCGGAATCCAAAACGGACATCAAAAATTCTGATATGCACTTCAAGCCCAAATTTATGAAATTCTTCAAAAATGCTGACTTACACAATATGCATCGAAACGCTTCCGGGTTATCCAAAATCCGATCCAGACATACGCCCAGGTCTGAAATCATCATACGAACCTGCAGAAACCTTCAAATCCTGATTCGGAGGTCGTTTACTCAAAATCTCAATCTTAGTTGATTATTCCGACTTAAGGCTTCTGAAATGAGAATTTTCTTTCCAAATCAACTCTAAACTTCCCAAAATTCAATTCCGACCACACCTGCAAGTCATAACACCTGAAATGAAGCTTCTCACGGCCTCAAACCGCTGAACGGCGTGCTAGAGCTCAAAATGATCGGTCAAGTCGTCACATTCTCCCCCACTTAAACCGACGTTCGTCCTCAAACGTGATAAGAACTGCTTTGGAGTTACCTAAAATCACTGTTTAACATTTCGAGCATTGCCCGTGCTACCACCACCCAGCTGAGCACATTAACTTGATCAAATCTGAAGATTCTTCTTTTATCCATATAATAAGCTCAGAACCTAGTTCCAACACTTGAAATTCTCTTCCAGGCCTAGTTCCAATATATAAACACTGCATCAACTAACACATGACTTACTAGAACATGACTACATGTCTTTGTTGAATCAGCACCATGCAACGCATAACTCATCATCTGACCACAATGACGTTCCCTGAACCTTAATAGCTAAAATTCCACAAATCTGATGCTCCCAATGCACCTCATGACATATATATACATACATCCTGCTATAATGCTGACGATACCACCACAACGGAGGAAATGTGCAGAAACTCATACCCAACAACAGAGTTAACAATTCCTTGAATACCTCATCTTGACTAGAATCATCACTTCATTATGAACCTGTTTAATATACACTTCACATATCCTTATCGCACTGATCCCTGATCCGAAAATCTCGTCTCACCCAGTATGAACTGCTCAGACAACAAATCACCCTAAACATGACCAACAGCCTCACATGATACCACATCACGCTAATAGACCATGACTCGAGCATGATAATAAGAAACGACTCAGGAAGGAACTATTCAACTCACGCAACTAATATGAATTCTTATAAGAAAATAGGAAGTAAAACACAAGAAAGTAAATATAGGAACCTTACTCATCATCACACTGTTGCGGCGTGCAACCCGATCCGAATAACATACCCGTGGCGACGGGACACCTGATCCACACATAAAATTTACATAAGAAGATATATATATACGAAGCTGATTTGCTCACTATTACAAATTACTGAATATCGATCACAAGCACGCTAAGCGCATAATACCATCCTGGGGAGACTGATAAAGCCATATGCTTACAGAACTCAAGCACAACTGAGGTGCGATATATATATATACACTCTGGATCTCAAGAGCTATCTTGCTCACATAACATCCCCACTACGCGGGAGATTAACCCATAAGAAATTGTCAAGTCGTTTCATAACTCGCACGGCATAATCACAATAACACATGAATTTGACGAAGACGGAACAACATCCATTGTTCTAATACCTTTTCATGAAAAGTGCTCTACTGGAATGAACATGCCTGGCTCATACAGAGCCCATAATCATATTTAAATCCATCCACAAACATCGAGTCACCTTGCTCGCACCAACTACGTTAATAGCTTTTACCTGGGTCCATATTAACCCACTTTCTCTCATAATATGCAAGAACAACCATCAAAGCCGGGACAACACCCCACAATCCACAACCAAATAAACTGAACGCCTCTCAGTCATAACTTCTCAAATAAATAACATCGCACTTCTTTACACTCAGTCCAAACCTTCAATCCATCAAGTGACTACATGTCACACTTTGTACAATCTTTTCGCGGTCACGCTTCCACGACCTTCCACACAAGGTAGCAAGTCTGTACATCCACCATTGGCCATACTACGCTGTAAGACAAATCAAGAACCCATAACCAGGGTACAAAGCCTCTTTTACCGAACATCAATCTCAAGTGACACTAAAGATAACACCAGCTTACTATGAACTCTCGAATATCTTTTTCTTGCTCTTCCGAGCTCATGACATCCTTATTAACACCAAACGGAAATCTCGATTCCAGTTACGTACTGCTTCCCGCACCTAACATGCCAATATGAGGTAGCGCAAAAATTCCATCATAACTTCTTACCCACCAATAGCGTGAACACTTCATCATATAGAAACCTTTTATTTAACTCAATTCAAGAGTACCATCTCAACACACGAGTGAATTCACACAATCACCCAACATGCAAATCCTTAAGTAGTAGTCTATACCAATATAACCCTTCCGGGGTCTGCCTACACCTGACAGGCCATATCACTCAAATGCTCCCACATGAAATCCGTTACGACGGTCGACAAGCCCCGCACACACCGGCACAAACCACATGCATAACTTAATCACATCAAAAGAATTGATCACTGCCGCAAACGTTCCATTTCAACCATGGCTAATCAATCTATTTGCTTTTAATCATCTTCAATTGCCTCGGGAATAATAGAAACTTCCTTCAACTCATAACAAACTCCACCCTCACACATCCCGAGTGGCCTTGATTCACGAGACTATGCTGCCTAAATCCCGCAACCCATATCATACCCTTCTGATAATCTTTCTACAATCTGGAGTTTATTTCTCTCACTCCTCCAATACTATCCTGCATGCTGAAACATATCATAGAACATTCCAACCATCCTCCTTTTTCTCAGAAATTACTCTGCAAAAGCTCGATTCTCGACCATACTTCTGCCTGAAACCCTTAAACGCCGCATTCTTAACCTTTGAATTCACTAGGACCGCTATTGAGTGTCACCCACTCTGAGTGGCCCCGAATACAATCAACTCCAAGGCTCTTCTAGCACCTGAACACCCTTTTATTGAAGCACGTGACTGAGTCACTACCCTGACAACTCACCTATGCCTTAAGCAAAATTATGAATCTTCCAAAGCCTAACCCTGTCCCAACAGGGCCAACTTTTTCACACATTCATCAAATCCCACGCACAATCACCATTTTACTCATTTCCCTTAGCTGTAATAACTTGCCAACACACCGACAATCCGTGACCCTATGAGAAGACAACCCTACAACCCAACTGCAGATGGTGGGACTCACCCACTTAGCCCGAAGCTACTCCTTGCACCACTCTAGACCATGCCGATGTCCTTTCTCCTTTGATAACACGATCTTGCTCCACCAATCCGTCCAAATTCTTGCAAAATCTCTTGCTAGAACTCCCTAAATACTCAAATTTTCTAGCATCATTCACACATTCCGCCTCCTACCGAATAGCCACTAGAACACCTCGCCGAGACCTGCCAACCCTGCCATCTCTAACCTATTCACAGAAGATAACCCCCCTGTGGAAATCACCCGCGGACACATTCCAACGACGCTAAAATGCATGCTCTCTGCGACTTCAATACCGCCTCCTATGCCTTGCTTCATTTACCAACTTACTAGTCCGTCTGCTCCTCATGGACATCCATTAAACGCGCGACAATATCTTCAAATTCCAAGCTATGCTGTCGCTCCCCCACTTTGCGACTGCTCGACTTCCGCTTTTTACACCTAGCCTCCTAGAAATGGAACCACCGCCTAGCCTCAATTCAATGACATTCTCGGTAGCTCTTAACCCAGAAGATCACCACGACTTCAAACTCTCTGAATATCATCTTTCTCTAGCTGCCGTCATTATTAACACTTATCTGGTACTGCACCACCACACCTCGCGGTCTATGCCCCCCCCCCCCCCCCCGNCCCGCTTTCTTTAATACTCCTTCTCAATACTCTGACTCCACGCAACCGGAAGAAACCATAGAACCGACAAACTTAACACATTCCATTCGATCAATGACGACGACTTCACGCCACAGGTGCATATCCCACCTCACTTGAAGACACCCATTTTTACTACTTTATCAACCTCAACCGGACCATTACTAACCCAAATGCCTTTCCTCTTCCGGAACTAAAATACCGAAGTCTCGAAATCACACTCTGAGAAGACCTCCCTTCAAACCATTCATCATACTCAACATAGGGGCAAGCATTCTATCATCATATCGACATCACACGATAACCAATCGCAAGCATCATCACTAACTGAGCATAGCCTTAACGCTCTCAGAAACACATCTACTGAGCTGAAATAATATATTATTCTTTTTCAGGACCATAACAACAGCCCCAACCAATTGTTCATGGAACATCTCAAATTACATCCGTAGCACCATTTCAACTCCTCAAATCCCTGATGCATAGCAAGCGCTCGCGACGCGTTTGGGTAGGAATAAAATCAGGCATAAGCCTTAAGGGAATCGAATCGCACGATGAGGAATCAAGAAGGGAAGTACTCCTAACAGCCTCGTAGCCTCTCGAAGATAATTGCAGATGTCTCCGTACCTGTAACGACCCAGTCTCTCGTTACGTAGAACTTGAATTTTTATTGTTGTCATTGACTTTTCATGGATTTGTTATTCTATTATTGATGTGTTAGATTCGATAGGCTTGAAATCAGAATGGTTAAATGAGAATTCAGTAACTTAGTATTTAAAGATAGCCTTATAATGGGAAAAGTTAACTGAGAGTTGACTTATTGGGAAATAATCTCGGAAAGCGGATTTTATGGCTCGGATAGTTTCGTTAGGTGATTTGGGACTTATGAGTGTGTTCAGAATATTTTTGTGATGCCCGGTGTAGAATTAGGCTTGAATTGGCGAAAGTTAGTTTTTGGCGATTTCCAGTTGGCAGTGGAAAATAGGATATCGGGGTCGAAATTGAATTTCAACAGCTGAAACAGGTTCTTAATGTCATGTTGGATATGTCTGCAAATTTCAGGTCAATCGGAGTTGTTTTGGGTAGTTTCAGCATCGTTGGAGGATTTTAGAAATTTCAAAGTTCTTAGGCTTGAATTTGATGTGATTTTGGTGTTTCGATGTTATTTTTAGTATTTCGGGAGTGAAACTAAGTTTGAATGATCATATATAAGGTGATGGTATTTTTGGTTGGGGCCCCGAAGGGCTCGGGATGGTTTCGGATGGTTAACGGGGAGTTTGGAATGATTTTTCATTGCTTAAGTTCTGTTGCTGGTGTTTCATCCGGGTTTGAAGCTTTTGGAAAGGTTTAGAAGAGAGGGTTCGATAGTTCTTCACCAAGGTAAGATTTTTGGACCCTAAACTCGTTTATATGTGATTAACAGTCGGAATTATGGTGAAAAATAGGGAAAAATCAGTGTAAATTGGGTGAGTAGGGCTTGGGATTAAGAATCTTTAAAATGGTGATTTGAGGGGTCATTTGGACTCCGAATTTAGTGTTCTTTATATGTACGGACTCGTGAGATGATGAAAAATAGTTTGGTATAAAAATTTCTGAATTTAGGGACGTGGTCCCAGGGGTCGGGTTTGACCAATTTCGGGATTTTTGAGTATTTTTGATACATTTCGATTGGGATTAGTTCCGTAGCATATTATAATGATATACATCTGATTGTTGGTAGATTTGGAGCACTTGGAGGCTGAATTTAGAGGCAAGGGCGCTGCGGAGTAGTGTATTAGCCAGTTTTGAGGTAAGTAATGCTTCCAAACTTGGAACTGAGGGTTCGAAACCCCAAACTATTTGATATTTGCTGTTAATTAAGGTGACGCACTTGCCAAGTGACGGGTATGCGGGCGTTTACCGAATATTTTTAGCCTGGCTCATCCCATGGCACTGTCTAATGGTTATCTCAGGTTGATATTTGTACTGTGAAGGTTGTATTTACCTTGAACACAATAGAAATCATCCAAAGTATAAATGTTAAGGCTTCACACCGATATGTTTAGACCGGAATGATCGATTAGTGTTGTCTCTATCTGTGATTATTGCTTTCATGTACTCAGTCCTGTTATAGTATATGTTTCATGCCTCAGTCTCGTAAGTTGCTAGTTTATTCTATATTATCATTAGTTTGGGCTGATTTTCATATATTAGAGAATTTTGAGTGAGACTGGAAGGTACTGACTGAGTGAGGCTTGAAGCCTGGTTTTGAGACAGTTATGAGGTCGAACTGCACATCGCAGCGATCCTGAAATCATGCCTTCGTTGGCTTTATATAGCGCTTGGGCTGGAAGGAGCCCCTCCGGAGTCTATACAACCCCAGTGAGCGCACAGATATTGAGGGATGGATTTCCCTGGGCATGGAATATTCTGTTCTGGAGATGGATTTCTCCGTGGTTATCATGTTCCGGAGATGGATTTCTCTATGGGGGTTGGATCGGCCTTTTTCCTCAGTACTTGGTGACTGTGTCACTTGTGTTTACGTAATATCCGGGATGGATTTCCCTGGGCCGGAAGTCCGTATTCTCGTACTGAGTGGACCACCTTATGAGAGAGTGATTGCTGAGTATACATCATTCTTGGTTCTATATGCATTCATACTAGTATGCAGAGTTACAAACATATCTTGATGCATCGTGTTTATTTCCTGATATATTACTGTCATGTCCAAGTTATATACTATTGTTTGAATTATCGGAGGCTTAGTCCTTCACTACCTCTCAGCTCGTAGTTTGGTCTCTTTACTACTGAGTTGGTGTACTCACATTACCACATGCACCTTGTGTGCAGATCCAGGAACAACGGAATTCAGCTCGGGTCAGTGAGCACAACAGTTTCATCAGAGTTGACGAGGTAGCAGCTGGCGACCTTGATCTCGTCTTCTCTTTCCTTTCTACCTGCCGTATTTATTTTCAGACTATGTTAGTCATTTATTTTGGTTGTATTAAGTATTAGCAGCTTATGACTGTGTGACACTGGATCCGGGGTTAGTAGGATTTGGTCTTTTGAATTTCATAAACTGGTTTCCCAAAAATATAGGATTTATTATTATTATTATTGATTTCAGACTTGTTAAAAAGGGCATTATATGGAAAATTGTGTTTAGTTAGATAAAATGGGTGGCTTACCTGGTTCCACGAAAGGCGCCATCACGACTCCGGAAATGGGTCGTGACAGTACCGATCCGTAAGAATCTACTAGACTTGCTCATGACTCGTAAGACCTACGGGAACCTAGCGCTCTGATACCATGTTGTCACGATCCAAAATCCATAAGGTCGTGATGGCGTCGGACATCAATGTTAGGCAAGCCAAATCATTAGTTAATTGAAACAATTTCTGGTTTTTAACATTTATGAAAAATATTTCCTTTCACTTTATTACATATTAACTAAATAAAAACCTGTTAATTAAAAATAATGGTTTGAATACTACACTTTAACAAATATAACCAAACACATCCCAGAACCCGGTGTCACAAGTACATGAGCAATTTCTAAGAATTTATACAAATTATTACAAAGTCTGTCCGAAATACAAATTGGACAAGGAAATTTAAAACGAAAATAAATACAGTACGAGGGAGACTCTATAAGCTGCGGATCGCCTCCGGATGATTGCAGCTCGCCTAAGTCTCCGAATCCTCCACGTTTCTATGAAAGTACTTGTGCAATAAAATGCACAGCAAGTGTAGCATGAGTACAAAAACAACGTGTACTCAATAAGTCGTCCGCCTAACCTCAGAGAGGTAGTGACGAGAGGTCAATTTAGACACTTACTAAAGGTCAATTTAGAATATTTAAGAGTGACACTAAGCATGATTATCATAGGCAATTTATAAAAATCAGGATTTAATACTTTCAACTCCGTTCACGTTTAACACTTTATATCTTCTTCATATTAATAACAATTCATCAACATGGGTGATTTAATCAAATAACAATTTATCGACGGGAAGGAACAACTTCTTCCAAAATATTTTTAATAACTTAAATTTCTGTCATTTCAATTTGACAACTTAATATTTCAAGCCAGTAATCAGGTAAAATCATAGCAACTACGTAGTAAATATCATGCGCAAGCAATACCGAGGGTCTAACGGTGCAGACCAACAATAATAAATTGTGCGCCGAAGGGTCGAATGACTTGAACCATAGATGCATCTATCTGCCCCGCTCGAGAATCGATCATGCGACGCAGTTATACATACAAATAATACGGCTAACCTGCTCGCGAATCATACTTGCGACTCAGGTGCTCATATGTACACATATCCACATAATAAATCCTTATTTTTATCAAGACGCAGTTTTTCTCAGGAAAGTGGTAAAACTTTTCTTAAAGGAACATAAAATATAGCTTTTAAATCTTTGTTTTGCAACTCATTTGTCAAGTTTAATGATATAACCTAATACAACCTTACCAGGTACACAAATATCCACAGAGGAATCAATTCTCTTTCTAGATGATAAACAAAATGAGCTCTAGTCTTCTTTTAGATATTCAATTACGATTTCGATTATATTAGCAGTTTAAAATTACAGGCAGGATCACAAAGTTCAACACACAAGGCATGCTAGTGGGTCCTAGACTACACGGACAAGGCATAATAGTAGCTACGCACGGACTCCCGTCACCTCGTGCGTGCATAGCCCCCGAAGATAATAGCATATACTTAATTAATTCACCTAGGGGAACAATTCCCCCTCACAAAGTTATAAAGGAGACTTACCTCGATCCGAAATCTCATAACCGGCCTCCAAGCCCTCCCGACGACTCCCATGGATGCACAACACCCCAAAACTACCACATAACGGGCAAAGTAGTGAAAATTAATCCTAATACTCACATCAATTCAAATTATATGCTTTCCCAACCACGCTCAGTGAAATGACCAAAATGCCCTCAGGGCCCACGTGCCCAGAATCCGAAATTTCTCGAAGATATGTTCTACCCATAGCCTTACTAACTCAAATATACAATTTACTCAAATATTCATGCTCTATTCGTGGCTAAAATCAAATTTTCCATTTTCTAGGTTTCTTCAATAATTTCCCAAATTCCTACCAATTTTCATGCCTAATCCATGCATATAATCTTGTATTTAACTTAGAGGCATAAAGGAGTTACTTACCTTGACAATGCATGAAGGAATCCTCTCTTTGAAGCCTCCAGAAATAGACTAAGCCCAAGAAGAAATGAAGACAAATGAACCAAAATCCTTGCTTTAAAACATTCTGCCCAGGCCGATTTCCGCACTTGCGGTCCTACCTCCGCACCTGCGCACCCGCAAGTGCGACCAATCTCCCGCACCTGCGGCTTCCTCAACTCCAGCCCAAAATCGCACCTACGCCCCATTGTCTGCACTTGAGGCTTCGCAGGTGCGGAAATTCCATCGCACCTGCGTTCCCATCCAAGCCAGCCCATTCTCGCACCTGTGGCCAAATCCTCGCAGGTGCGGATCACACCAGATGACAACAATCTTCAGCCTCCTTAAACTTCAAATATTGATCCGTTAATCACCCGGAATCCACCCGAGGCCCACGGGACCCCGTCCAATTATACCAACCTATTCCAAAACATAATGCGGACTTCATCGAGGCCTCAAATCACATCAAACAACATCGAAACCACGAATCGCACTCAAATCCCAACTTTATGAACTTAGAAATTTCCAACTTCTATATCCGATGCCGAAACCTATCAAATCACGTCCGATTGACCTCAAATTTTGTACACAAGTCATATTTGTCATTACGGACCTGTTCCAACTTCCGGAATCGCATTCCAACCTCGATATCAAAACTTCCACTTCCGATCGGATTTCTCAAAAACCTTCAAATTTCAATCTTTAGCCAAATGACTTCAAGATGACCTACGGACATCCAAATTCACTTCTGATCATGCTCCCAACTCCAGAATCACCATACGAAGTTATTCCCAGACTCGGAATCCCAAACGGACATCAAAAATTCTAAAATGCACTTCAAGCCCAAATTTATGAAATTCTTCAAAAATGCTGACTTCCACAATATGCATCGAAACGCTCCCGGGTTATCCAAAACCCGATCCGGACATACGCCCAAGTCTGAAATAATCATACCAACCTACAAGAACCTTCAAATCCTGATTCGGAGATCGTTTACTCAAAATTCCAATCTTAGTTGATTCTTCCAACTTAAGGCTTCTGAAATGAGAATTTTCTTTCTAAATCAACTCTAAACTTCCCGAAATTCAATTCCGACCACACCTGCAAGTCAGAACACCTGAAATGAAGCATCTCACGGCCTCAAACCGCTGAACGACATGTTAGAGACCAAAATAACAGGTCGGGTCATTACACAAGGTGTTTGATTCCGAATGTTATATATGTCTTGGATTTTAAAGTTTAGTTTCTAAAAGAAAAACTAAATGGCTCATACTTTTAACATTCTCACATTGAGATATATATCTACCACCACAAATTTACAAAGATGATAAAACAATATTATCCTCAAAGAAGGAGGATGTATTTCCAGACACAGAAAACTTCGAGACATGAACGCCAACGACATTTTAAAAAAAAGGGGGCCAAGTTCCATCATAGGGACATCAATACATCATAATAAGAAAAGAACTATTGATATTGAACCGCAAAGGAAGAAGGGACATTAATGAAAAAGCGCGATATAAAATAAAATAGATAGAGTTTTCATTCCTAAGGATAGCCTCTAGTTAATTAAATGCGGAAAAAAAGGCGAATGAAATACTCTATATTGACTAATCTAAACACAAATTGTAATTGACCAATTCTTTAAGAGTTGCCTCTAGGTGTTCTTTCTTCATCTCCACGTCGGCCAAGTCATCAGCAGTTGCCAAGGAAACATCAGAATATGTACGGTACTCATCTTCAGCAGATGAGACTCTAGAGTCAATCTCTTCAACCTCTTTCTTGGCAACACCTCGAAGAGCTCTTAACTGTTTCACCTTCTCCTTGGCCTCTTTGAGAGATCGACTGGCAGCAGATAATTTCTCGGCCTTCTCCCATTTCTCAATCAAGACAAGATCAAGCTGTTCCTTGGCGTATAAAAATGACTCTGATTTTTCAACATCCACAACCTTGTTAGAAAGAGTTGACCGTGCCTGGTCATATGATGTGGCAAGCTCAAAGAAAGACTTCAATAGTCCTTTTATAGGGGAAATATCCACACCCTTTCCATCCATCTCCTCGAGAATTACTTCGATCTCGAATTGAAGAGAAGAAGCATTGTCTGCGGTAAGGTCCTTGAGTTTGGCATGAATTTTAGCCCAGGCATTTAGAATGAAATCCTTGCGAAGAGTCAAGACGTCCTTTCTTCCATCAAACATAGACATGGTTGGTGCTGATCGTTGGTGAAAATTAAGCCCCGATTTCGCTCCAAGACTAGGAATGAAAGTTTCCTCTGGGTCTGACTTAGCTATTGGAAGTGATTTCCTCGAGTCTGGCTCTGCGACATATTCGCTACTACCTTGGGGATTGCTTTGGTGGGACGCCATTGATATGTGAACACCATTTTCCTGCATAGAAAAGGATATATGATCAGTTAAACTACTTGGATATTATAAAATATTATGAAGGTTTTAATATTTACCTCTTTGATAGCCGTCAAAGTCCTTGAAGCACTATCGATGCTGTCAGTAATCTCGACTACGCCCAAATTAGCATCTCATTGTTTGTTAGAATATGGCTTTACCTGCTTGAAGTTTTGATCTCCATGACTACTATCACTCTCGTTTTGGGACGGACGTTTGTTGGAGGTAGGAAAAATGGTACCTAATGGAAACGAACCCGCGTTGGCTTGATGGGCCCGAATAAGAACCTTCTTTTGAACTTCTTCATATGGAGGTCCCTTGACGTCGTGGTACAACCACTTTGGACTTTAAAGTAGGAGGCTTGCCCTCCCTGTTATGCTCTTGAGGTGTGATCTCTGAAGGCGTAGTAGTAACTGGTCCAGCGGTATTCACCAAAGATTGCAATGGTTTTCAAGGAAGCGTCCATGCACTCTTTCCCACCAAGACTTATAATCGGACGAGACATGCTTCTTCATCTTGGGCATAATAGGGGGAAATGTGGAATTTGACCTACTTTTGGACAAAACACAAATTCGTAAAAGTTCCAATCCTTTGTCTAAATAGCACTTGCGAAAATCTTGATCCAAGCAACCGGGGATGTCTTGATAAAAACCGAATTGATGACTGAAACGATGAGGGATATAAGGCTCCACGATGAAGGTTGATCCATTTCTTAATGGAAGGTAATTCGAGCGAATACTCATAAAATAATATGACTCGGACTCTTCCTCGTTGACATCATCACGATAATAATACGGTTGAGGATTTTTTGGCATTGTGGAAGTTCATATGGAACTTTCTCCTCCATGAATACATTTTCTCGCGTCATCATTCCCAAAGAATCTCGATGTTCCCTCACCTGAGTATATGGCCATCAGAGGAGTAGCCGACCTATTTTTTAGAGCAAAATGAGTCTTGAAGTAGCATGTCAACCAACCGTATACATAATGAATTGGAAAGTAAACTCTAGAAGAATCGAGTGGTGAGCCATTTGAAATTGTGTTTAATCCCCTATAAATGCTAGCTAAGACTGGAACGACGAGGTTAATTCTTTGCCCACACACTAGAAGGCCTGCAATCTTGAAAGTCTCAGACTGAATAAAGTCGCCTTCTTTTGTAGGGAGCACAAAGACACATAACCAGCATGATAAAAAAGCAGCCAAGTATACTTCGTCTTTCTTTTCACATCCAACACCAAGTTTAACAAATAATGCATCTTCAACTTCCGACCAATTGACCATTTTACCTATGGCTCCAGTAGGGTTGTGTGTTGATTTGGGACGAGCTGACTTCTTTTCTTTTCTCGCTGGAGGTTGTTCCTGCTTTAAAACCTTTTTGCTCCAGAACTCGATCCATCTTCTTACAGGGACGTTATGAGTTTTAGCGTTTCCCTCTGGGAGTTGGTGATATGCATCATACAATTGCTGACAGGCTTGTGGAAGGAACATTTTATCCTTGTCGTAAGCACCTGTAAGTTCTCGAGTATTTGGAATAACTTCCTCATAAGGAGACACCAATAAAGGCAGACCCCCAATAGTTCACAAATCCCAAAGAGATATGGATAACTCTCCAACTGAGGTAAGTAACGTGTTTGTTGGAGGACACCAAGCCTCACAAAAGGCTTGCATGATACTTGTAGAATGATCATAAGTAAACAATGAGGCATAGACAACATCATAGATATTGGTGGCCCTCAATACTCGATGGTTCCTCCTAAGAATATCTTCAGTCCACTCCCAATAGCCGGGGATATAATAAAATTTGCCCCAAAAGTTAAGGAATCACTCCAGTATACTTCTCCTTAGAGGATTTTTCGTCCTAAGCATGGGAAGGAACTTGCCACATTTTTAACTTTGTGATTATGGGAACGAAGAGTTCATGTCTTGAATTTACGTTTGGTGTTTTTGAAGGTCCAATCTACCAAACGAAATGGATTTTGCAAGGATGGCCACGAAGCTGCATATAAGTCGGTCAGTGGTGCATCAACTAGTAATCTGGTGTCCATTTTACTATCTTTGTGCTCTGAAATTACAAGGTACTTGGACGTGGAGGAAGAGGATGCTGAGTCTCTGAAGTAAACCATGTTCAAGCTGCATAAAAAAAAATTTTAGTACCTAGGTCAAAAGGGAAGAGTAACAATCACAATCTTGAAAGAAAGCATGAATAAGAAAAAAAAAATCGCCTCAGACGTTTTTAAAAAAAAAAGGATGTCTGTGTCGGAGTTTTTAAAAGTTTTTTGTTGCGAACGTTTAAAGGTGTTCGTCACGAACTTTTAAAGGCATTCGAATTTTTAAGTTTTTCGTTCCGAACTTTTAAAAGGCGTATGTTTCGAACTTTTAAAGGTGCTTGTCTTGAAATTTTAAAGGTATTCGTCGCGGCACACTTTAAAGAGTCCTCACTGCCGATTTTTATAGATTTCTACCACGAAATTTTTAAAAAAGATCTTCATCGCATGCTTTTAAAGGTCTCAACCGCAAACTTTTAAAGGTCTTCACTATGTACTTTTAGAGATCTTGACCTCGAGCTTTTAAGGATCTTTACACGAACTTTTAAGGGTCTTCGCCACAAATTTTAGAAGTCTTCACCGCGAACTTTTAAAGGTCTTCACCGTGAGCTTTTAAGGATCTTTACACAAACTTTAATGAATGTTTCCCGCAAATTTTAAAGGTATTTGTCGCGAACTTTTAAAGGTCTTCACCGCGAGCTTTTAAGGATCTTCACGCAAACTTTTATAGGTCTTCCCCGCAAATTTTAAAGGTTTTCGTCTCGAACTTTTAAAGTACTTCGTATTTCGACGAAGTTACTCTTACGAAAAGAAAAGCAAAGAAAAAAACAAAGACAATAAAGAATGCATAAAAAAAATTTACCTGCCAAGTCCGAACTCGAAAAGGGCTTGAAGCACGATGCGAATTGATACTACAATTGAAGAGCATGTTGCTTTATATAGATGACAAAGGTCTACTCTGACCAAGGTCTTAACCAATGTGGGATAAATACATATTAGAGTCCGACAAAAATAAGATATCATAATCCATATAGAAAAGAAAGCCTACAGGCAACTAAGGCGGGCAACGTGAATTGGGGTACTATAATTTGACTCAAACTTGGAGTAAAAAATATTCTATCCCAATAAGAGGATTACATGTTAAGGAGAATCAGTTTCAGGTTAATACACGGATTAAGACGTCATAGTGCCAAGAATCTTAGCAACAATCAATTGTTGAATTTGAAAATCTCTAGCAACTGCCACATCTAGTAGATCAATTATATGCTCATTAAAAGTTCCATTTTAAAATGTCTTGCAGAATCAAGTTTAAATGGAATTGCTTTCCATTTGAAACTCATTTTCGATTTTAGTTCTTAAGCAAAGGAGGATACTAAGGTCAAGAAGGAGGAATAAAATATCTTGGCAGTACTTCAAGCCTAGTCTCGAAATGAGAAGTTTAAACTTTTGACAAGTCTTGAAATAGGGGGCATTTGTAGGCATATAAAATTTATTGAATTTAAATTTAATAAATAATTTGGATTATATTTTAAATATACTAGTCCAAATAAATATGGGCTAATATAATTGAATTAATTATATAATCCCAACATATATGGATTAAATAAATAAGTCTTAATCCATTGGGCTAGCCTATTTAGTTGGGCTATAAATGATGAGCCCACTTCATTAGGCCCAATATGCCATCTTCCTAGAGGCCCAGTTTGGTGCCACCTGTCAAATGACGTGGCGTGCCTAGTCAAACAGAAGAGTCAATGGGATCATGTCACGTGTCAAAATGACAAGGCACGCCAAGTCACATTAAAAGGCCAACGAAATCATGCCACGTGTGCAAGTGACATGTTCTGGCCAATCAAATGCGGTCATGTCACACTTCAATTTGATTGGTCGAAAAGAGTTTGTTCTTATCACAACTCCCCCCTTCCACAACTATAAATAGGGGTCTTCATAACCCAGAAAAGACACCATAAGTTATACAAGAAGCAAGAGGGAGCTCGTGGATCAAACATTGCGGTTTTCTCTAAAAGCTACAAGCATTCAAGTGTTCTAAGGATTATAAGATCAAGACAAAGATTCAAGAACAAGTTGCAAGCCGTTGGATTAAAAATACGCCAAGATCAGGCCTCAAGCACTTGGATTAAAATCAGATAAAATTTAAAGATTAAGCTCAAAAGCTCTTTTTATTTACCGTTGAAAAGTAGAATCAGAGGATTCGTAGAGATTGTAACACTCAAACATTTGAAATAAAATACTACGATTGTGCGATATTTTTTCGATCTTGATTATATTTTCCCGACGCAAATTTATTGTCTACATAATGTTTAAATGATAATTTTATCTAATGTGAATTTTTTTAAAGGGAAAATAAATTGAATGAAATTTCACTAAGATGCTTCGTACTTTTAATATAGTAAAGATATAGATATAAATAGATTAACAAAATTTTAATAGGACGTTTTACCTACTCAATAAGGACTTTCTAATTTTAAAAAAAATAAATATAGAAGGACTTTCTAATTGAAACTTTAATACAAATCGTTCCTTACTTAGTACTCAAATATCTACTTGAAAGTCATTTTTCTAATTTACATTGATATTTGAATCTTTCCTTACTTAGTATCAAAATAAAGTCTTTTGATTATAAAATCGAATGAAGATATGACTTGTATATCCACATAAGGAAAACATTGATAATAAAAAAATTGATTGATTTTAAAGTCCTAATTATTAGGAGGACAATTCAAATTACAATTTAGTCTAATGTGAAATTCATATTTTAATTTAAAGTCCTAATTATTAGGAGGACAATTCAAATTACGATTTAGTCTAATGTGAAATTTATATTTTAAGGGTAAAAAAGGCGAGCGATATTTCGCTAAGGACCTTCGTGCTTTTAATATAGTATATATATACATATATATAATATATATTGATATAGATTAACCAGTTAATTTTACGTAAAGAACTCTTTAACCAGTTAACTAACCAGTAAGGGGAAAGATCAAAAGTATATATATACAAGTCATACCGGCGATAACCACATACTTGAATACTGTTAAGGCATGTGAATATTCAGATGTTGCTTTCATAATCCAAGAAAAAGTTTCCACCAAAAAAAAAAAATTATACTATATATATATATATATAATTGAGGAAGAAAAGAAACATCCTAAAATGATAGATAAGAATGAGTTCAGAACTAAAAATGAACAAATTGTTATAAATTCAATGCATGTGGATGTCCCTTCCAATATATGTAGGTGTTCTTTCCTTCTTTGGAAATTCATACCCCAAATGAACGAGTTCATTAATACATCTAATTTCAGAAGACATTTTGTAACCTATAAATAAATTGTTATTCTCCTATTAAAAATACACAAGAAACGCATTTGAATAAGATAACTTTTACATTTTCTTCCTATACATTTTGTCTCTATTACTACATTGTTCTATTTTGCTCTCATTTCTTAATATGTTATCAGCACGAAGTTTTAACCAATTGAGGTTATCCGCTTCATCCAAATTTTATCTTCTTCCTAAAAGAGGTAGTCAGTTTCTTTTCCAATTCAGGTATATAGTCCTATGTTTATGATGTTTCTATTAGGATCTTCTTTAACCTGCAATTTAATTACCATAGGCATAACTTATTTTGAATATGATTATAATAATTGTATTTGTATGAAAACAATAAGTTTCAGTTAAATTGTTATTTCATTATATAAACTACAAAGAAGTTTAATCATACACATAAATAAATATCTATTAAAATTGAATAAAATAATTAGACTAATACAAATATTCTAACAGAATATGCATTTAGAAGAAATTCTTGCAAAATGTTCAAAAGGTTTAAATGTGTATTCAATAAATTTATCATCTAAGTGTACAAACTAATTAACGACTTTAAAATTAACAACTCAACTATTTGATGTATTATATTGAATGTTGAAACTTGTCAGAATTAATATCATCTAGTTTTATGCCTACTTAGCTTATTGAAACGTATTTTAAGTAGAACAAAATTATGCTAGTACATATTAATTCAACTTATTTATTCTATGAAAATATACTTACATGTCTAAAAGTTTTAGTGGGTAATATTAAACACTAATTTATCATCGCACTGCACATAACTATTATTTTTTGATAAATATACATATAGAATATTAATACACGATTATGTACTGCACTGAATTTTTTCATTGATAATATTTTTTGTCAATCTAATTCACTTATTTCTATGATAATGTTCACTATGTCGAATTTGTCAAAGCTTGAAATTATGGCACTTGACATCTCTAGAAATAACTATTTTTCATGGGTACTTGATGCTGAAATTCACCTTGACGCTAAATGTCTTGGTGACACTATTAAAGAAGGAAATGAAGCATCAAGTCAGGATAAGGCGAAAGCCATGATTTTCTTTCATCATCATCTTGATGAAGGGTTAAAAAGTGAATATTTAACTTTGAAATATCCATTTCAATTATGGACTAGTTTGAAGGAACGATATGACCACCTAAAGGCCACGGTATTGCCAAGAGCCCGTCGTGAATGAATGCACTTCCGGCTACAAGATTATAAGACCATAAGTGAATATAATTCTACTGTATATAGAATAATTTCCCAACTAAAATTATGTTGAGAACCTATGAATGATGAGGACATGCTGGAAAAGACTCTTTCCACTTTTGATGCCTCAAATATGGTGTTACAGCACCAATACCGTGAAAAGGGCTTTAAGAAATATTCTGAGTTAATTTCATGCCTTTTGGTGGCTGAACAACATAATACCCTTTTAATGAAAAATCATGAAGCCCGCCTCACTGGATCAACTCCATTTCCAGAAGCGAATCTGGGAATGATTGATCCAAAGTCTGAAAAAAAAAACAAAATAATTATCATGGCCGTATAAATATACGTGGGCGTGGCAAGGGGTGAAATAATAATCGTCATGGTGGTGGTCGTTATAAACAAGAGAACAATAAGGGTTCTCAGAATAATCATTCAAAAGGCAAATGTAATATTTGCCACCGATGTGGTATGAAAAATCTTTGGGCACGAATTTATCGTACGCCTGAACATTTTGTCAAACTTTATCAAGCCTCCGTAAAAGAGAAACAAAGTAAGGTTGAGACTAACTTCACCTTTCAAAGTGATGATGAGGTGGGCCGTATGAATAACCGTGATAAAGTTGAAGCAAACCTTGCCTATAAAGATGATATTTTTGAAGGTCTTGCAGATATTACTCATTTAGAAGCTGGAGACTTCTTTGAGCATCATAACTGAAGACTTATTATTGAAAAAAAAATTATAAGAATAAATGTATTTCTTTTTATGAAGTTCATATTTGAATAAAACTTTTTATGTTGTATTTAATTTCATAAATGTAGTTTCTTTTGTTCTTAAAATTTTCAATATTACTTATGATGTATTTTTTTTCTTCTTAAAGAATATGAAAACTTCCCAGTCTTCAGTTGGCCATATGAATAATAAAGAAGAAATATGTCTTCTGGATAGTGCTACAATGCACACCATATTAAAAGATAAGAGATATTTCTCTTATTTAATTATGAAAGAAGCCAATATAATTACAATATCTGGTAGTACAAAATTAATTGAGGACTTTGGAAGAGCGGCTGTATTACTACCAGGAGGAACTATATTGGCTATTGATGATGCATTATATTGTAGTAGGTCTCAAAGAAACTTGTTAATTTTTTAAAAATATTCGCCAAAATGGCTATCATATTGAGACCACAAATGAAGGAAAGGTTTAATACCTTTATATTACTACAGTAAAAGCGGAAAAGAAGTATGTGCTTGAAAAGCTTCCCGCATTTTCCTCCGGATTATACTACATTAATATTAGTGTAGTTGAATCACATGCCATAGTAAACAAGAAGTTTACTAATGATTTTATAATTTGGCATGACCGGTTGGGCCATTCCGGTTATAATATGATGCGCAAAATAATTGAGAATTCACATGGTCATTAATTAAAGAACCAAAAGATTCTTCAAACCAAAGAATTCTCTTGTGTTGCATGCTCTCAAGGAAAACTGATTATTAGACCATCAGTAATTAAAGTTGGAGTTGAATCTCCTGCATTTTTGAAACGTATACATGGTGATATATGTGGGCCCATACACCCTCCATGTGGACCATTCAGATATTATATGGTTTTAATAGATGCATCTACAAGATGGTCACATGTGTGCTTGATATCAACCCGCAATTTGGCCTTTGCGAGGTTACTAGCTCAATTAATAAGATTAAGAGCACAGTTTTCAGATTATGCAATTAAGACACTTCGTCTTGATAATGCTGGTGAATTTACGTCCCAGGACTTTAATGATTATTGCATATCAACTGGGATAACAATTGAGCATCCTGTTGTTCATGTTCATACTCAAAACGGTCTAGCAGAATCATTGATCAAACGCCTCCAATTAATTGCTAGACCAATGCTTATGAGAATAAAACTTCCCATTTCGGCATGGGGCCATGCTATTTTGCATGCAGCAGCTCTTATGCGGATCAGACTCACAAGTTATCATAAAGAATCCCCAATACAATTGGCTTTTGGATGTGCAGTATATGTTCCAATTGCTCCGCCACAACACACAAAGATGGGACCCCAAAGAAGGTTGGGGATATATGTTGGGTATGAATCTCCTTCTATTATAAAATATTTGGAACCTATGACTGGAGATCTATTTATGGAAAGATTTGTTGATTGCCATTTTGATGAATCGATATAGCCAATATTAGGTGGAGAAAATAAGCAGTTGCAAAAAGAGATAGACCGGAATGTATTATCGCTATCTCATTTAGATCCTCGAACAAAGCAATGTGAACACGAGGTTCAAAAGATAATTTATCTGTAAAATATTACAAATCAACTGCCAGATGCATTCACTAACCTACCAAGGGTGACTAAGTCACATATTCCAGCTGCTAATGCTCCTATTCGAATTGATGTCCCGGTTGGACAATCCATAAATACAAATGAGTCTAAGTCACACTTGAAACGTGGTAGACCAATTGGTTCCAAAGATAAAAATCCTCGAAAGCAAAAAGGAGCAAATGATCTAGGAGATCATAATATGGAGGCAATTGATCAAAAAGAGCCCCGTGACATAACAAATGTTAAGACCTCAGAGGAGGTCCAGGTACCTTAAAATAATAAGAATGAAGAGATCTCAATAAATTATGTCTCTACGGGAAAAAGGTGGAACCGAAATAATATTATTGTCGACAACATTTTTTCTTGTAATGTTGTTGTTGAGATAATGCAACAAGATGAGGATCTTGAACCAACATCCGTTGATGAATGTAGACAAAGAAATGATTGGCCAAAATGGAAAGATGCTATCCAGGTAAAATTAGTGTCACTTGAAAAACGTGAAGTATTCGGACGTATAGTCCGAACACTTGAAGGAATAAAAATAGTAGGATACAAATGGGTTTTTGTGCGATAACGAAATGATAAAAATGAAATCGTTAGATATAAAGCACGACTTGTTGCACAAGAATTTTCGCAAAGACCTAGCATTCCATAAAATCACTTCCAGGTATCTTATAAATTTGGCAATCCATGAAAAACTTGATATGCGTCTGATGGATGTTGTCACAGCCTATTTGTATGGCGCATTAGACAACGAAATTTATATGAAAATTTCCGAAGGGCTTAAAGTTCCTGAAACTAATAAAAATTTTCGGGAAACTTGTTCAATAAAGCTTCAAAAATTCTTATATGGATTGAAACAATCAGGAAGAATGTGGTATAATCGCCTGAGTGAGTATTTGCTGAAAGAATGATATAAGAATGATCCAATTTGTCCTTGTGTATTATATAAAAAGGTTTGTATCTGAATTTGTTATAATCGCTGTGTATGTTGATGATCTAAATATCATTGGAACTCCTGAGAAACTTTCAAAAGCAGTAGATTGTTTGAAGAAAGAGTTTGAAATGAAAGATCTTGGAAAGACAAAATTTTGTCTTGGTCTACAAATTGAGCATATGAAAGATGAAATTTTTATCCATCAATCAACTTATACCGAAAAGATCCTAAAGCGTTTTTATATAGATAAAGCACATTCATTGAGTACCCCGATGGTTGTGAGATCATTTGATATAAATAAAGATCCATTCCGACCTCACGAAAATGATGGAGAGCTTCTTGGTGACGAAACTCCATATCTTAGTGCAATTGGGGTACTAATGTATCTTGCAAATAATACGACCAAATATAACTTTTGCAGTAAGTTTATTAGCAAGATTTAGTTCATTTCCAACAATAAGACATTGGAATGGTGTTAAGCATATTTTTAGATACCTCCGAGGGACTATTGATATGTGATTATTTTATTCTTATGAATCCGATTCACAGTTGATTGGTTATGCAGATGCAGGTTATTTGTCTGACCCACATAAAGCCCGACATGGCACGACATCACTCTCCGAGCTTTTACTCTCAATGATATGTCACGACATCACCCTTCGTGCTTTACACTCTTCCTCACATGATAATAAATATAAACAATGGCACAACATCAGCCTTCGTACTTTACACTCTTCCTCACATGATAATGAATATGTGATTATTTTATTCTTATGAATCCGATTCACAGTTGATTGGTTATGCAGATGCAGGTTATTTGTCTGACCCACATAAAGCCCGATCTCAAACATGTTGTCTACTTACTTGTGGGGGTACATCTATTTCATGGCGTTCAACAAAACAAACTTTAGCTGCTACATCTTCCAACCATGCAGAGATAATAGCTATTCATGAAGCTAGTCGAGAATGTGTATGGTTGAGATCAGTGACTCAACATATTCAATAATTGTGTGGTCTTTCTTTAAAAATGAAGATTCCAACGATATTGTATGAAGACAATGCTGCTTGTATAGCTCAACTTAAAGGAGGATATATCAAAGGAGACAGAACAAAACACATTTCACCAAAGTTCTTTTTCACACACGATATTCAGCAAAATGGTGAGATAAATGTTCAACAAATTCGTTTAAGTGACAATCTAGCAGATTTATTCACTATGTCATTGCCTACATCAACATTTGAGAAGCTGAGACAGAAGATTGGAATGCGTCGTCTCCGAGATATCAAATAAAGCTTTCGCTAGGGGGAATATAATACGCGTTGTACTCTTTTTCCCTTAACCAAAGTTTTGTCCCAAGTGAGTTTTCCTGGTAAGGTTTTTAATGAGGCAACACTCAATGCGTATTACAAGATATGTGTACTCTTTTTCCTTCACTAGATTTTTTCCCACTGAATTTTCCTAGTAAGGTTTTAACGAGACACGATATCTTTTAAATGGATATCCAAGGGAAGAGTGTTATAAATCCAATGTATGTGGATGTCCCTTCCAATGTATGTAGGTGTTCTTTCCGTAACTGTCTTTAGAAATTCATACCCAAATGAATGAGTTCATTAACGCATCCAATTTCAGAAGACACTTTGTAACCTATAAATAGATTGTTATTCTCCTATAGAAAATACACAAGAAACACATTTGAATAAGATAATTTCTACATTCTCTTCATATACATTTTGTCTCTATTACTATATTATTCTATTTTGCTCTCATTTCTTAATACAAATTATCTTTTCACCGTTGAGTCAGAAGCACGATCAAGTAATGTGTTTATCACATCACCTATTTACAATAAGAAAAAACTAAAAGTTCAAAAATTGGTATAACGCAAAGACTTGAATACAATGAGTCATTAATATTACCATCATATGATTTAGATTCTACCATAACTGAAAACCTCACAGACAAATAGAGGGTGAGGCTCTGCAACCAATAAACAAAAAATAAAGAATAAGATAGGCTTAAAGTTCTATTCATCGAAGAAACTAAACAATATAAATATCAATAGTGAGTCACTGAAAATTGAATAGATATTACATGTTCACCATCTTTATACAAATCTTTGCTAAAGTATGAAAGAAATATCAAACGGTGAAGAGCTATAAATTTCTTTTTTTTTTAGTTTCCTACCCGGTGTCCGGTATTCACATTAGAACCCGATTAAATTTGAATTCGCGCCGGAAAATCCAGCATCATGAGTAAAGCGCGAAGAGCTATAACGTCCATTCCTTAATAACTGAAACGTTACATTTTGGAAACATGAAACCTTTTGAAAACGGTCTTCTCCTTTAACTGAGTAATTAAAAGTTAATGAGGAAAAAAACAAAATAAAGAGGAAAAATAGGATAAAAAACAAAAAACACTGACAAAAAAGATAATTGAGTTTTTTGGGCATATAGGATGCCGCATCAACTTATCAATTCTCAACTTTATATACATATATACATATATATATATATATATATATATATATATATATCAACGTGTACAAATATTTCAAAGTCATATTAAATTTGCGCTTGAATCCTAAAATGTGTCAAAGAAAAAAAAATTTAAGTTCCTGAAATTGATGATTTTTTATTCTATTTTTCTAACTCAACAAAAGAAGAAATTTTGTCCCACAAGAGTTCTCAATCATCTCAGTCAATATATTTAACATAAAATCATTCAGTTTATAATTTTATTACTATAATTTTATAAGCCATGCATCCTCTTTAGTTTCAACAAGATCATATAACTTTGAAGATTAGGATTATTTTATTATTACTTTTTAAAAAGCTATATTGTCACGACCCGAAATCACAGGACATGATGACATCTAACCTGACACATTAGGTAAGCCAACTAACAATAGATATAAGTCAAAAGAATATATAAGAAACTAAAATAGAGTTGTCTAAACTTTTATAAATTTACCCAAGAACTGGTAGTACGAATCATGAGCTTCTAAGATTTAAAATTTACAAAGCTAATACAAATAATCATATGGTCTATTTGAAAACTGCATGAACATATTAATAATGTCTAAAACTACCAAGGACAAGTGACAACTTCTATCCAGAATACACGAACATCTTCAGGGTCAGCTCCCGACTTCTCCAGCAGCTCCGCTCCAATAGTCTGCACGGAGTATGGAGAAGTGCAGTATCAGTACAACCGACCTCATGTACTGGTAAGTATCTTGACTAAGCTCATCGAAGTAGTGACGAGGCTTTTTATTTAAAAGATGCTTATTGATAACACTGTAATGTAAACTAGCAATGGAACTATATCACAGTTTAATAGAATAGGGTACATGACACGACTATACATAGAAATAACAGAGTACTAGAAAGAACCACAATTCAACTGTTTCCAACATCTCGACCAACCCTTTCCTTAGAAAGAAAACCCATGAACCACAACAAATCACCTCAAAACGTTCATAGTGTGAGAGAAGCACTCAAGACATCAAATCTAACGGCACAACAACACCCTTCGTGCATTTATCTCATCCTCACCATATATGCGTAAAAGAGTATCAGCCAAATGATAGAGATACCGATAATAGAAATGACAAGGAAGGAGATACACAAGCAATAATAGTGAACGAGAATGTACAAAAAAACATCAGTAACAGCCTAAGCAGAGAGCATAGGGGTAATGACAACAATTAGGAAAGGGGGTTATAACTTCAACTAACTAGCATGATGGAGGCGTGAAGATAGATATAACAAATAAGAGAAGATGAGAGGGGTGCATGTTCTTTATAATGCAACAAGTAGAGCATGAATGGCCAACACGGAAGAAGATTCGTACCTAAGTTCAACAAAACAGATATGAATGGATGCAATCATAACAACAGGAAGTAGACATGATGTTTACAAGTTAAACAAGTAGAAGGTATAGGCAACACAATAACAGTTGAGATAGAGAGTTGAGATATAGATTAAGGACAGAACAGTGATGACAAGCCACATAAGAACCATAACTACGGCCATAACAATTCAAGGTAAGACATGAAGATATCTGCAAGAAAAGAATATCATAACATAATGCATGTCTCTCGTCCTTACTTGCACGGAAATACCCATCATGCCATGAACTCGCAATGATACAAAAGTATAAAAGTATAAATGCAATGGCACGGCATCACCCTTCGTGTTTTACACTCTTCCTCACCAAGCATATGGATATCAATAAAATAGCAAGGCAGGGAGTATATATAATATCGAAGAGAGTGTCCAAACGAATATTCCAAACAAATTCGCAATCACTGATTTCCAAGCCAACAATGATTCAATGAACCCTCAAGGAACACATAATTCAAGTACTCCCACAAATCCCACAATTTATCAACAGTACAAGTATGGAATCTAGCATCTCAAAATATCGGTCGTAACAATGTATTAATATTAATGCATATAGATGACCGAATTAGACACATCAATGTATTCTCAGAGTTTCATCAAATTTGATCAAGTTATAATAGGCTAAGTCTCGATTCTAACATTTAATACTAGGTTCTTAAGATCTAGAAGTCAAGTGAGGCATGAAGCAAGAGGTCACGAAATTCAACAAACATAAATGTAACATAATTCACCCCCCCACCCTCCAAGTATGATTAACCATGGCACATACATATACGCTCGTCACATCATATATGTATCACTCCCGCAGGTAGCAAACAATGGAAAATAAGAGGAAAAATTCCCTCAACAAAGTTAGGCAAAACACTTACCTCAAACAAGTCAATTACAATACCGAGCAAGCCAAGTGATGCTCCAAAAATTCCATCACGTGCATAGTGGCATCCAAACATCTCAAAACTAGCCAAAAGCAACTCAAATACATCAAATAAAGTCCAAGGAAATAATTCCAAATGATAAAGATCGAAGCCTAAGTCAAATGCCAAATCCGACCAAAATTCACAGCCGGGCCCAAGTCTCAGAACCCAACAAAACTCACTAAATCCAACAACCCATTCAATTCGAGCCCAACCATACTAGTTTCACTCAATTCCGACTCTAAATCGATGTTCAAAACTCAAAAATTCATATTATGAAACTTTAGGCAAAACCCCAAATTTCCTCTTTTAAATTCATCAACCAAAAGCTAAAATTAAAGATAGATTCATGGAATATAACCAAAACCGAGTAGAGAACACTTACCCCAATTCATATGGTGAAAATCGCCTCAAAAATTGCTCAATTTTGAGCTCCCCAACTCAAATTATGTTAAATGAATAAAACCCTCATTTTAATATTTTTCTACCCTGTTTATTATGCCAAATGATCTCAAAACTCACTTTTGATGCCTCCAATTGATTCCTTGTGAAATTTTAGTCAAGTTAGGCTCTTGAATCACTCAATTTGACCTTATATTGAAGGAGATATGTTGGTTTCAATATTTGAAAATAGTGTAGATTTTTAAATACGAAGTCAGTTGCAATTTCATAATTAATCTGAAAAATCTGGCAACCCAATTCTTGGTAAAATGATCATAAACTCCTCATACGATGTCCAAATTCGATGATTCCTTTTGTAACGACCCGACCGGTCATTTTGAGCTCTAGTGCATTTTTTAGCGGTTTGAAGTCGTGAGCAGCTCCATTTCAGGTTTTAGGACTTGTAGGTGTGTTCGGAATAGAATTTCGGGAAGTTTAGAGTTGATTTGGAAAGAAAATTCTCATTTCAGAAGCCTTAAGTTGGAAGAATCAACTAAGATTGGAATTTTGAGTAAACAACCTCCGAATCAGAATCTGAGGGTTCCTGCAGGTTCGTATGATATTTCGAACTTGGGCATATGTCCGGATCGGGTTTTGGATAATCCGGGAGCGTTTCGAGGCATATTGTGGAAGTCAGCATTTTTGAAGAATTTCATAAATTTGGGCTTGAAGTGCATTTCAGTGATGTTGATGTCTATTTGGGATTCCGAGTCTGGGAATAGCTTCGCATGGTGATTCTGAAGTTGGGAGCACGGTCGGAAGTGAATTTGGATGTCCGTAGGTCATTTTGAAGTCATTTGGCTAAAGATAGAAATTTGAAGGTTTTTGAGAAATCTGATTGGAAGTGAAAGTTTTGATATCGAGGTCGGAATGCAATTCCGGAAGTTGGAGCAGGTCCGTAATGTTGAATATGACTTGTTTACAAAATTTGGGGTCAATCGGACGTGATTTGATAGGTTTCGACATTGGATGTAGAAGTTGGAAATTTCTAAGTTCATAAAGTTGGGATTTGGGTACGATTCGTGGTTTCGATGTTGTTTGATGTGATTTGAGGCCTCGATCAAGTCTGTATTATGTTTCGGAATAGGTTGGTATAATTGGAAGAGTTCCCGGGGTCCTCGGGTGGATTCCGGGTGGTTAACGGATCAATATTTGAAGTTGAAGAAGGCTGGAATTGCTGTCATCTGGCGTGATCTGCACCTGCGAGGATTTGGCCGCAGGTGCGGCTTTGGCGCCGCAGGTGCGAGAGTGGGCAGGCTTGGTTGGGATCGCAGGTGCAGTGGAATTTCCGCACATGCGAAGTCGCAGGTGCGGACAATGGGGTGCAGGTGCGATTTTGAGCTGGAGTTGAGGAAGCCGCAAGTGCGGGAGATTGGTCGCATCTGCGGAGGTAGGACCGCAGGTGCAGAAATGGGCCTGGGCAGATTGTTTTTAAGCGAGAATTTGGTCATTTCTTCATCCATTTTCATATGCCATGGACGATTTGGAGGAGCTTCAAGGAGAGGATTTCGTCAAGGATCGCAAGGTAAGTAATTTCTTCACGTTTTTGAATTTAATACAAGATTATTACATAGATTTGGTAGGGGAAATTGAGGAAAATTTGGAAAATCTTAAAGAAACCTAGAAAATGTAAATTTGGAATTTAGCCACGAATTTGAGCATGGAATGTAGAGTAAATGGTATGATTGAACTAGTAGAGCTATGGGTGGAATGTATCTTCGAGAATTTTGGATTTCCGAGCACGTGGGCCCGAGGGCATTTTTGTCATTTCTCCAAGCAGGGTTGGGAAAGTATATAATTTGAATTTGTTGTGAGTATTAGGATTAATTTTCATTGCTTTGCCATTATGTGGTAGTTTCGGAGCGTTGTGCATCCGTTGGAGTCATCGCAAGGGCTTGGAAGCCGGTATTGGAATTTCGGAGCGAGGTAAGTCTCCTTTATAACTTTGTGAGGGGGAATTGTCCCCCTAGGTGAACTAATTAAGTATGTGTCACTATCTGCGCGGACTACATACGCACGAGGTGACGGGAGTCCGTGCGTAGCTACTATTATGCCATGTCCGGGTAGCCTAAGACCCACTAGCATGCCTTACCTGTTGTACCTGTGGTCTTGTCTGTGATATTAGACTGCTAATGTAATCAAAATTGTAATTTAATGACTAATGGAAGAATTAGAGTTTATTTTCTAAATCATCTAAAAAGAGATTTTATTTCCTTCACGGGCAGTTGTACTTCCGAATAGGGTTATGTTATTAAACGTTATATAAACGTGGCAAGTGAATTTCGAAAAAGGGATTTAAATACTATTTGTGGTTTTTTTTTCAAAAGAGAAATCGGTCATTTACTTGAGCATTTGTGTTCCCAACGTATTCGGGGTGGATTGTTGATTGTGCATGTTTGCATGTGACTGCTTCACAATTTACATTCCGCGAGCGGAGTGTTATTTCCCCTACTCTCATGGGAGCGGGCCGTACGCCACGGCAGATTTAAAATGCACTTTTGGTACGGGCCGTTCGATCCACAACAGTGCATAGACATGATTATTATATTGAGAGGTGTACTTATGGGACGGGCCGTTCGATCCTCGGAAGTGCCCAGAGAGGATTATTATATTGAGAGATTAACTTTTGGTATGGGCCGTTCGATCCTCGGCAGTGCATAGACATGCGTAGTTTATTGAGAGGTGCACTTTTGGTACGGGTCCTTCGATCCTCGGCAGTGCATAGAATGATTATTATGACGGCTCAGGACGGTTGTCCTTATCCCGTATGTGCATGCTAAATTGTTAAATGTTTTCTTCATGATTTTGAAGTGATAAGATATTTGGGAGAAAATAAAGAATTAATTGTTTATTCAAGATATTTGGAAAATAACGAGAAGGTGGTATATGTTGTTTATTTCCAGTATTTAATTGGAGTTCAGTGCCTTATATACATGCTGCTTTACTACCTTTACATGCCTATCATGTTCATCTTACATTGTTAATTAATTTGCTGGCCCTTAGTGAGTGTCTAATTCGACCTCTCGTCACTACCTCTCTGAGGTTAGGCGGGCGACTTATTGAGTACACGTTGTTTTTGTACTCATGCTACACTTGCTGTGCATTTTTATTGCACAGGTACTTTCATAGCAATGTGGAGTATTCGGAGACTTAGGCGAGCTACATCATCCGGAGGCGATTGCAGCTGACGGAGTCTCCCTCGTACTGCATTTACTTTCAGTTTATATTCCCTTGTCCAATTTGTATTCCGGACAGGCTTTGTGATGTTTGTATAAATTCTTAGAAATTGCTCATGTACTTGTGACACCAGGTTCTAGGGTATGTTGGGATGTGTTGGGTTATATTTGTTAAAGTGTAGTATTCAAACCCTTATTTTTAACTAACAGATTTTTATTTGGTTAATATGTAACAAAGTGAAAGGAAATATTTTCTTAAATGTTAAAACCGGAAAGTTATCAATTAATTAATGATTGACTTGCCTGACAATGATGTCCGGTGCCATCACGACCGTATGGATTTTGGGTCGTGACACCTTTTTTTTCTGTGGTTCAATAATTACGATACGGATCTAATGCTTCAATAAAAGCAGAAATTGGAGCTAATTTGCTTAATGTAGTACCATTTATGCTTGAAGAAATAACGTCGAAACATAAAAAAAACGAGCACAACACAACTCAAACCTATCTGAAACTCAACCTAGCCCCTCGGGACCATGTCTAAACATACCAACAAGTCTCATAACATAACACGACTTACTCGAGCCCTCAAAATACCGAGCAAAGTGCAGATACTCAAAATGATGGATTTTCACATATATATTCTTATTTTCATTCTAAAAAGACATAAACAGGACGCTATCTAACTGATATAAGACGATAATACTGTCCTATAAGGAGTAAAAGTATAAAATTGATGTAAACATAAAAAATAGAGTTTATTAGTTCAATCAATTTTCATGGATTTAGTGTGTTAGTTTTCTTGTGTATGTATAATAAGTTTTTATCTTTTATTTGGGAAGTGTTAAAAGTTAGTCTAATTTGATTCAAAAGAAAATAAATGTTTTCTAATATTTTCATGAGAAGATTGTTACTAAAATAATTTTCTTGTACATTTTTCTAATTTTATGTAATCAATAATTTTTATTTTGTCATGTCTGTAAGTGTGGTCATAACAAAACAGCCAAAATTAAAAACTAAAAAACGACATTCCCAATTTCTTCGTAGCAATGTGTGCACGTAGTATAGAACATGCAACATTTAAATTCGGTTTCAGCCTCATTCAACTCTCTAAAAGATATTTAAGAAAAAATACGTAAAACTACAAATATTTAGTTAGAATTAAAAGTAAGACTAATAATAGCATGGACCTCCTTGAAGATAATTGGTCCTCTGATAAAGTTTTCTTTCCTCCTGTGAAAAATTTTGTTTAAATAAGGAAAGATTTAATAAGTCAAATTTTAGTTGGTTTCAAAATTTTAAATATTAGGAAAATAACTTAAATTACAATTCTATCCAATATGAAATGTGTTTTTATCACGACCCCAAAATTACCCTGGTCGTGGTGGCGCCTATCTTGATACTAGGTTAGCCAATTCACTATGTATAGCATAAAGGAACTTTTCATTTAATTTTGTGATGACCCAAAAGGTCATCCCTTGTTTTATAAGTCAAAACTGTGTTCTGAGGCCTTAAAAACCTCTTTTTATCTCACCTCGTTTTGTGTGCACAGCCCAGGCGTATATCCGAGAAGCTTATATGTGAAAAACTAAGAAAAATACTAAATTGGCCTTAATATTGAATTTAAGTTGACTTCGGTCAATATTTTGGGTAAATGGATCCGTGATTCGACGGTCCCGTAGGATCCGTAGAAAAATATGGGACTTGGGCGTATGCTCGGAATCGACTTCCGAGGCCCCAAGCCCGAGAAGTGAATTTTTGAAAGAAATTATTTTACTGAAAATAAAAGAGTTTTTGGAAATTTGGTTATATTCTAAATTTATAGTATCGGGCCGTATTTTGGTTCCGGAACTCGGTACAGGTTTAATATGATGTTTGAGTTGTGTCTGTAAAAATTTGGTAAGAAACGGAGGTCATTTGACGTGATTCGGACCCGTAGTTTTGTAATTTGATATTTTGGAATTTTTCTTGGATTTTAATGCTAAATTCGTTGTTTAAGATATTAATTTGGCGATTTGATCGCACGAGTAAGTCCGTAGAATATTTTTGAGGTTGTGTAAAAGTTTGGTTAGGAGCCCCGAAGGCTCGGGTGAGTTTCGGGTAGGTTCTGGGGTGTTTAGAGTTGAAGAACCACTGCTGGTGCACCAGTTCTGGTGTGCCCGCACCTACGAGCCTTGTGCCGCAGGTGTGAGACCGCAGGTGCGGATAATCAGCCACAGGTGCGGTCCAGCCCCAGCCAACCCTTTTCCGCAGGTGCGACATAATCTCTGCAGATGCGGATGCACCTACGCAGGTGCGACTCTCAGTGGCCTAGTCCATTTCCGCAGGTGCGATGGATTTTCCGCACCTACGCAAGCGCAGGTGCGACCGAGGCACCGCAGGTGCGAGGGTCGGGCAGTGTTTAAGTTAGATGTTTCACCTGATTTCATTTTCATTTCTTCACCAAAATAGGAGACCAAGGGCGATTTTCTCAAGAGAGTTTCTTCCCAAATCATAGGTAAGTGACCCCTAACTAGTTTCTTTCAACTTCCTAATGATTTTCATCAAATTTTATCAAGAATTCTAGGGCTTTAATGGTAGAAAATTGGGGATTTGGGTAGAGTTAGGGCCTTTTGAATAATTGGAATTTAGACCTCGTTTTGAGGTCGTATTTTGAGACTAATTACATATTCGGGCTCGTGGGTGAATGAGAGATCGGGTTTTGGTCCGAACTTCGTGTTTTGACCAAGGGGGCCCGGGGTCGATTTTTGACTTTTTGGAAAGAATGATGTAAAACCTATAATTAAGCGTTGGGATAGAATTTTTTGGCATTTATTGATGTTATTGAGTTGAATATGTCTAGATACAAGTGAATTGGAGTCAAATTCAAAAGGGAAAGCGGTAATCGAGGCTTGAGTTTGGTCGTGGAGTTTGAGGTAAGTGTTTGGCTTAACCTTAGCTTAAGGGAATAGGTGTCATGTCCTATTTTCTATGTTTAAGAATCATGTTCGACGTATATGTGAGGTGACGAGTACCTATACGTTGGTGTTAAGCATGCCCGTAAGTCGAATATTGTGAATGTGGTTTTTCGTAAGTAATATTTGAGTTTCACTTTATTGTTATCTATATTGGTGGAAATTCCTTGATATTGAATATCGTTGAGTATTAGTTGCAGTCGAAGATTTTTATGTGAAGTTATGCACTAAGTGAGATTGGATATAACTGTTGACTCCCTTGCCGGGATGGTATTAATTCTATTATTGACTCCCTTGCCGGGAGGTTATGGTTTATTTCCGTTTACTCCGTTATATTATTCCTGGTTGGATTGCTATCATTTTATGTGTTTGGGTGAGGAAGAGTGTAAAAGCACGAAGGGTGATGTCGTGTGTGAGATTTTGAGTGAATGTTAATGCACAAAGGGTGAGGCCGTGCCAATATTGTGATTGTAAAAGCACAAAGGGTGATGTCGTACCATGATATGAGAAATAATGCACGAAGGATAATGTCGTGCCATGATATTGTGAGGTAAAAGCCGAAGGGTGATGTCGTGCCGAATATATTAATTCTGATGGTGAGGACGAGAGTAAAAGCACGAAGGGTGATGCCGTGCACTTATTTTCGTGTTACCATTCCGTTGCTTAAATTGATATCTACATAGTGCCTTACCTCGTTATTTTCATTATTTCATATTTCCTCCTCTCAGCATGTTCCCCTTTTCCCTTATGCTTAACTGTTTATTTCTCGTTGTATTATTTTTCTTTGTATACTATTAAACTGCACAGGTTGACTTTGGTTGTCGTGTCCTAGCCTCGTCACTACTTCGCCGAGGTTAGGCTCGGCACTTACTCAGTACATGGGGTCAGTTATACTGATGCTACACTCTGGACTTTGTGCAAATCCTGGTGTAGGACCCTACAAACCTTAGATCGAGGTTGTTGCCTTCAGCCTAGTGGAGACCCCGAGGTAGTCCTGCAGGCGTCCGAAGGCCTTGGCGTACCTTCCTACTTCTTTTCTTGTATTCTATTCTAGTTACTTCAGAAATAGATGTACTTATTCCATTCATACCGTTATGTGTATTATTCATAGACAGTTCGTGAGTTTGTGACTCCAAAGTTCTGGGCTTGGTTTTATTGTGAAAGTTCGTAAAGGCATACATTGAGCTTATATACCTTGCTTCATTTTGTACTTCTCTCTATGTTAGTGTTGTCTTTTCGCCTGCTATTTGGTAATAATAAAAGAATAAGATAAATTGAATGGTTACGTTGGCTTGCCTAGCGAGTTCAACATTAGGCGCCATCACGGTCCCGACGGTGGAAAATTCGGGTCGTGACAAATTCATTACTAATCTGATATTTCATAAAATTTTCGTTTAAGCATTTCAAAACAAGTAAATATAGGTAAAGCATTCAAACACATCCCGATCCCGGAGTAACTAGTCATGAGCAACTAAAAGAAAATACAATCTGATACTGTCTCCTTATATACAACATAAGTCTGAGAATAGAAATACTAAAAAAATAGGAAGGAGAAAGGCAAGGTTGCGGACGTCGTGTAGCTACCTCGCAAATCTCTGGTATGCTCCAAAAAGGGAAAGATCACCTCTCACTCTATTCTGGCACCTGAATCTGCACAGAAGGTGCAGAGAGTAACGTGAGTACGCCAACTCAGTAAGTAACAATTATAACTAAAGACTGAGTGCAATGACGATCATTTAAAATCATATAAATCTCATAACATAAAAACCTCGGTGGGAATAATAAGATCAAATCAGTAATTAAATTCCGAACATCTCGTAAAAACTCCAGTTTCAATGAAAGTCGTTTAAAACATTTGTTCAACATTTTCAATAGAGGCTCAGTATAAAAGAAGAGTGAAAACAGTAATTTCATAAAACAAGCCCCTCGGGCGAAATATCACTCATATATAGTCCCTCAGGCAAGCCTCTCAGTCACTCGTGACTCAACTATCACCAATCAGCACTCACGCTCAATAGGTACCTTATAATAACCGATGCAGCGTGTAGCCCGGTCCATAAACATATAGTTGACTGCGCTCATTGGAGGTGTCCAGACTCCGGAGGGGTTCCTACAGCCCAAGCGCTATTTCGCTGCGGCGTGCAACCCGAGGGTCCAAAGAGTACAGCACAAGGCCCCAAACATGTCATTCAATCCAAGTTAACAGAATCATTTCTAAAACACATGGAAATCATATAACATTTATCAAATACGCAACTCTACAGTTGCCACGGGGTGGACTAAGACACAATCCCTACTGGTGCACGCCCACGCGCCCGTTACCTAGCACGTGTGTCACCTCATTTATCAATATAGTACGAAATTCCGGGGTTCCATACCCTCATGTCTAGATTTAAAATCGCTACTTACCTCAAACCGGATGAAAATCTACTCCGTGATGCCCTTGCTGCTCGACTCGGCCTCAAATCCGCCCGAATCTATTCAAAAATCATATTCATAACATCAATATACACTAAAGAAACAAACCTCATGCGAAAATAATCAAATTACATCAAAAATCTCGAAACTGGCCAAACCCGACCCCCAGACCCACGTCTCGGAATCCGATAAAAATCATATCACCAGAATCCTTATCCTCTCACGAGTTCATGCATACCAAATTCATCAAAATCTAACTTCGTTTGACCCATCAATCACCCAGTTCTTACTCTCAAGTTCCAAGCCCTAATTCCCCAATTTTCACCCTTAAATGCCACAAATTTCATGCTTAATCAGTTAAAAATCACTATAGAATAAAGTAGTGAGTTCAAAAACATTACCTCAAAGTGATTCCCCTTGAATACCTCTTCAAACTTTCTCAAAAAGCTCCAAGTCTGAACACAAATGATAGAAAATAACCCAAATTTCGCGAAGTTTCAAATTTATATGCTCTGACCAGGGATTCCGCAGCTGCGGGCACTTTTTACGCACCTGCGGACTCGTACCTGCGGTCCCAGGTTCGCACTTGCGAAAAGTCACTTAAACCCAACGTCCGCACCTGCGGGCTCGCAGATGCGCCCCTTCCTTCGCATCTGTGGTCAAGCCCAAACCTTCACTTTCCGCATTTGCGACACCCTCTCCGCACCTGCGATCATCGCACCTGCAGCTGCCCATCCGTAGGTGCGGCCATACCAGAAGAGTTACACTTACATCAGCAGCCTTCTGCTGCATTTTTCCAACTTCCAACTTCTGTTAGCCATCCAAAATCAATCCCGAGTCCCTCGCGACCTCAACCGAATATACCAACACCTCATATAATATCACCCGAACTTAGTCGAACCTCGGAACACTCAAAACAACATCAAAACACCAAATTAACCCGAAATTCAAGCCTAAGGATTTCTAAACTTTCGAAATTCGCCAACGATGCCGAAACCAACCAAACCAAGTTCGAATGACCTAAAATTTTGCACACACATCACAAATGACACTACGAACCTATTCCAGCTTTCAGAATTCTATTCTGACCCCGATATCTAATTTTTCACTGCCGACCGGAAATCGCCAAAAATTCAATTTCGCCAATTCAAGCCTAACTCTAACACAGACCTCCGAATAACATTTTGAACATGCTTCTAAGTGTCAAATCACCTAACGAAGCTATCCGAACCATAAAAACCAAATTCCGAGATTATTTACCTATAAGTCAACTTCCGGCTGACTTTTCCAACTAATAACCAACTTACGAGACTAAGTGTCTCATTTCTCTCCACGATCACTCCGAAACCAAGCCAACCACCCCAACACAACATAAAAGAGATGAACCACACAAAATGAAGCAGAAACGGGAGAAACGGGGCTAAAACTCTCAGAACGACTGATCGGGTCGTTATAATTTTTAAAGGATAAAAAAGGTGAACAATATCTCGCTAAGGGCCTTCGTGCTTTTAATATAGTGTATACATAAATATTCTACTAGCTTTTGTGTATGTATGTTGCACGTGTGGTTAATGCCAATCAGTAAAATATGTGTATATGAAGAACATGTAAATCAAGTTATCTAATTCTAAGTTTTAAAATGCCTACATTAGGTTACTGTTTTAAAATAAGTAACTTTGTATAGAAAAAAGTATAGGGGTTGTCATTTATGTGAACGAATACCAGAAAGAAAATTAATTAATAGCAACTAACTTAGAATATATTTTGTATTCTAATGTTTCATTCTTATTGTTTTTAACATTTGCATTTTTAACAGTTTGAATCTTACTACTATATTTTAATCTATTTTATTATAAATTTTGAAAAGATGACTTAGATTTTTCGCAAATTAGTTTAATCAAATACTTTTTTAGTTAATTAGGATTGTTCTTAACGTTAAAGAGTTTTTTTGTTGTTGATTCAAATCTTAATAATAGCTCATCCCAAGTTTTAAATATTTAATTATAATTATAATTTTAATCCAATAAGAATTTTACGTTCAATATAATAAAAAAATCGTTCATGGTACACACATCGCGCGTCTATCCTATCTCAATGAGTGTTTGAGTTATGAAATAAAGTATAAGTTCCTGAAAGTAGTCATTAATATTGACATTATACATATAACTAACTCAACTAAGAAAAAAACGTTTTATAGAAATCCTCAATCATCAGTTAATAATTCAACTTACAATTTATGGCAATTTTTTTAATAAATAAAGTTACCATCCTTTTAGTTCCAGTAGTACACATAGTCATTGAAAACATAAATAGTGGATAGAACGTCACACATATAACAAATAACTAATAATCCTTGAATTTCAGATGAACACAAATCAAAGTGCCATGAAAATGAGAAAAGACATTCAAAAAGAATAGTAAAGTGAGCTAGTAAAATCCACCGGAGAATGACTCAGAATTATATTTGAAAGAGTATGTTTAGTTTTGATATATCCTTATTCAAGTAGAATTAGTATTTAAATAATTCTAATATTGACTAACTCAATTTGTGGTTATATTAGAAAATAATTAGTTTTATAATAATTCTAAAATTTATTTTTAAAAGGTAAGATGATCGATACACGTTTCGATTGGAGAACACGTATTTCTTCTTAATTTGAAGTGCATATCTTTTGAAAAAATCTTACAAAAAGTAGTAATTCCTGTAACATGATATTGAATCTAAAATGATTGATATATCTATTTTTTTTGTAATTAAATTTTGATATTTATTATATATTTCTATTATGATTCTTCAAAATACCATAAATAAAAATAATTATATTTGTTTTAGAGATTTGGAATAAAGAGGGTCGCCATATAGTTTTTAGAAGAAACTGGTTCATACGTAAAAAATTTGAGCACATATATTTTATATTAATTTGAAGGGCATATCCTTTGGGGTAAGATTATAAAAATTGTAGTCATTGTTGTGACATAATATTAAATCTAACATGATCGAAATCATTATAATCCTTCAAACAGTCATCAAATTAATTAACACTAATTAAAAAAAATTGTATCTTTCTTTTAGAGCTGTTGGATTGAACGGCTAGGTCATATAGTTTCTAGGAAAAAATGAATAATTAAGTAACAATATAAGGTCTAAAGCTGACTAATACTGAATGTGTATTTTACAACCAATAACTTATTACGTATACAAAAAACTATAGAGGGTCATTTATTGGAATAGATGAAAAATAAAAATAATAATAAATGTCAACTTATTTTGAATACTTATTATTTCATTTTTATTTCTTCTATCTGAATTTTAACCAAGTTAATTTTTAATACTATATTATAATTGATTCGACTTTATTTTCTAATTTCTTTCATCATCCGTGGTCTTTTTTATTGAAATATATCTATTTAAGCTAAGATTTTTGTCAACCTGAAGATAGTTTTACTTGTATGATGAATTTAAAAAATAGTTAAATTAGATTCTTTATTTTCTAATTTCTTTCGTCATCCGTGGTCTTTTTTATTGAAATATATCTATTTAAGCTAAGATTTTTGTCAACCTGAAGATAGTTTTACTTGTATGATGAATTTAAAAAATAATGAAATTAATTTTTTTGCTAATTAGCTATTCTAAATATTTAATTATTTATTTTCAGCAATAAAATATATAAATTATATTTTATTAATTTAAATTCTTAATATTAGCTCATACAAATTTTAAATATCCGATTATAATTATATTTTATCGAACAAAAATTCTTTTGTCAAATCGTAAGAAAATCAAATAAGTGGGAAATAGTTTTGTATATTTTAAAGTATTTTAGTATATAAAAGAGTTTCACCTAAATCAAAACATAAAAAAAGTTACTCCGTCATCTTCCAAGAACGTCGTACGTCCTCTTTCTTTTTTGATTGAATTCTTTGTATCTGTCCAAAGCGATAAACTTCTAAATACCAAGTGGTTACGTCCTATTTGGTTAGTATTTTTAATTCTTTTATTTTCTTTCCATTTATATATAATTTATTCAAGTGTAAAATTTATGTAAAATAAAATGTAAATATTTTTGAAGTTCTAAATATTAAATTTTTCTACGTAATCCAAATAAGGAAGAATGTAATATATACAATTTAGTTGATTTTGTAATCCTAAATATTAAGAAAATAATTAAATAAGTATTCCTACATATTGAAAAAATAATTAAATGAGTTTTCCTACATATTAGGAAAATAACTAAATTATAATTTTTTCCAATGTATACTGTATTTTTAAAGGGCAAAAAAGGCAAACGACATTTCGCTAAGGGCCTTCGTGCTTTTTAAAAAAAAAATAAAAAATAAAAAATAAAAATAAATATATATATATATATATTTTGGTCTAATAATTTGTTCGCATTTTATCAAATAAAACTTAACAACTTAAACTATTTTAAGAAGCCATATGTAATAAAAGAAGTTGTCTAAAAGTTTGAGAATTACTGGAAGATTATTTTCAAGAGAATTCACCGTCACATACATAACATTTTTTTTCCAAATTCCAAAATGCTAAGGAGGTTAACATATCAGAATATTATGTAAATTAATTGACAGAGATCTGCTTAAGTATTAATTAAGGAACTCTTTTGTTCTTTTCCGAGCAAAATAAAAAAGAGAGAGATCAGAGGAGTTAGAGACACGTCTTGTTAGAAATAGATTTGACTTAACCGGGTCAGGGTCACCACTCACCAGTGTCTCCATCGTCAGCTGCCTTGACTTCAACTTCACACCTTACTCTCTTACTTACCCTAATACTCAAAATCAAAATCAAAATCAAAATCAAAATCAAAATCAAAGCACCATTCTTTTTTTCTCTAACTACTCTTTTTTCGCAATCCAATCTCAAATCATACTCTTCTGGGTTCCATTTCTCTTGCTATTATCAAGATTTTAAGTAGCCACTGAGTTACCAGGTTAGTTCACTTGCTGTTTCCTACTCAGATTCAGTAATTCTGTGATCAAAGACTTAATTTTGCTAACTTCCCTATTTTTGTACTGGTGTTTTTATAGTGGGTTAGTTATGAATATGGGGAATCTTGATTAAAGAATTGTTTGCTAGTCAGTATTAGCTGATATTGGGGGGTATGTCTCTTTTTGCTTCTTATTTGACAATGGCTGGTATTATCTGGTTGATGCTGCTGTCAGTAGGTTTTGTTCATTCTTATGTAGTAGATGGAGAATTAGGACCTAGGACTAGAACTTCTACGACTTACAAATATGAAAGAACTGATGAGGTCAAGAAAGAATGTGCTTTCGTTTTAGCTTCTGCTTCTGAAATGAAACCTGATGATAACAGAATCTTTAGCATAAAACAAGAATTATCCTTTTTGAATGGAGATTGGTGGCAAGTGTCCAATGAGGCTTCACTAATGCCCTTTGATGATAGAGATCTTTTGAACAAATCATTAGACCTTCGATCTCCGTCGAACTTAGTTTCGTTTTGGGTTACTGATGTTGATCGTGCTCATCGGTCTAAGAAGTCTGTGAGTGTGAGTGGTATATTGCAGATTGGTGTCACCCTAGATGGGTTGTTTTCGAGTAAACCCTACGAAAGAAGTCCTCATTTCGATATATGGCCCGGTCATTCCCAGCTCTCTGTGTTGTTTGAAGGAGTATACGTTGAATCGAAGAAAAGTCAAGGGGAAAGAGTAATGTGTTTGTTAGGGACAACCATGTTGCCTTCTCGTCAGCAAGAGTCTAGTGATCCGTGGGAGTGGGTAAAGGAATCTGGTTATACTAATCAGCCACCTCTTATGCAAGATGATCGAATTTTGTTCGTGCTTCATTATCCTATAACAAATACACTGACAAATAGAGCTATCGTTGGAACCATGAAAAGCTTAAACCCAAAAACCAGTTTTAAGTACTTTGATGAAGTTCATATGTCTTCTTGGCTAGGAACTTCTTCTAAGTACGAATTTGGCTCAGAAAAGCTTGTTTCAAAAGCTTGTGATCCATACCCGTACAAAGATAGTCTGAGTATTGACTTAAATACATATAGAGGGCTTGACTTCTGTTATATTCTTCAAAGATTCACTCACCAAGAAGCCTTAACAGTTGTGCCAAACTGGAAATGCAACGGTACTGATGATTTTTGCAGTCAATTGGGTCCATTTAAATCAGATAAGAAGATAAAGGCCACGGAAGGAGGTTTTAAAGATGTCAAGCTTGTCCTTCAGGATGTTCGATGTGATAAAAGTTTTTCAAAAGATAATGCCTCTTTTACAAGGGTCTCTTCCGTGTTTAGAGTGGTGTCTCCGTTTGAGAATCAGTTCACCGCAGCACAAAGGACTGGGCTTAATAACATGACTCTTTCTGCTGAAGGAATCTGGAAATCTTCCAGTGGACAGCTTTGTATGGTTGGTTGCCGTGGACTTGCTGGTGCAGAAGGCAGCACCTGTGATTCTCGAATCTGCTTGTATGTTCCGCTGTCTTTTTCCATAACACAGAGGAGCATAATCACTGGCCATTTTTCCAGCATCGATGGAAGCGGTAGGCCTTACTTCCCTTTATTATTTGAGAAACTAATCCGCCCTGTTGAACTGTGGGATCAATACACTGCTTCTCTTCCATACTACAAGTACTCAAAAATCGATGCAGCTGCGGCAGTACTTGAGAAAAATGAGCCCTTCAACTTCGGTTCAATGTTTAAAAAATCGCTGTTGACATTCCCAAAACTGGAAGATGAAGATTCTTTTATAGTCAGCCTTTCAATTCTTTCTGAAGATCTCAGCCTTCACACATCAGCAGTAGCGGATCAAATCCCTGATTCAGCTCACCAAAGATTTGATATTGAGATGGAGATTCTCTCTCTTGGTCCAATGTTTGGGCCTTTGACAAATGGCTCAATCAGTGAAAAAGAGAACTCGTATCATGCTAAAGCTGAATACACAGAGAAACAGCTTCTCTTAAATGTTTCTGCTCAACTCAGTCTCTCTGGAACATCATACAACAACATCTCTTTGCTTTTCATAGAGGGGTTGTATGATCCGCATGTTGGAAAAATGTACCTCATTGGTTGCAGGGATGTTCGAGCCTCGTGGAAAATTCTATCAGAAAGTATGGACCTTGAGGCTGGATTGGATTGTCTAATCGAGGTGGTTATAGCATATCCACCAACCACTGCTCGTTGGTTGGTCAATCCAGCAGCTAAAATCTCCGTATCTAGTCAAAGGAATGAGGATGATCCACTCTATTTTAATCATGTGAACCTTCAAACATTCCCCATTATGTACAGGAAGCAACGAGAAGAAATTCTTTCGCGCAGGGGCGTAGAGGGAATCCTCCGCATCTTGACACTCTCTGTGGCAATTTTTTGCATTTCCAGCCAACTACTTTACATCAGAGATAATGCAGAATCAGTACCTTATGTCTCGCTTGCGATGCTATGTGTCCAAGCTCTTGGCTACAGCCTGCCTTTGATCACAGGTGCAGAGGCTCTGTTCAAAATGATGGGTGCTGAAACCAATGAGACTCCATCTTATGATCTTGATAACAGCCAGTGGATTCGTCTGATCGATTATACTGTCAAGGTTCTTGTGCTTGTTGCCTTTTTAGTAACGGTGAGGCTCAGCCAAAAGGTGTGGAGATCTCGTATCAGATTACTGACGAGGAACCCTCTTGAATCACATCGCGTTCCAAGTGATAAGTGGGTACTTCTCAGTACACTGATAATACATGCTGTTGGATATACCATTGTTCTGTTCATCCACTCTTTTAATACAAGCGAGAAACCTCTTCGGGCTGAACGTTACGTAGATTCCACTGGAAATTTCCACACGTTGAGGGAATGGGAAACTGAATTGGAGGAGTACATGGGTTTGATTCAAGATTTCTTTTTGCTTCCTCAAGTAATAGGCAACCTTGTTTGGCAAATCCATTGCAAACCACTCAGAAAGCTATACTATATTGGGCTTACGTCCGTTAGACTTCTTCCTCATGTATATGATTACATCAGATCTCCTGTTCCAAATCCCTACTTCTCTGAGGAATATGAGTTTGTCAACCCCAGGTTTGATTTTTACACCAAGTTTGGGGACATTGCAATACCTGTGGCTGCAGTTGTTCTTGCAGTTGTAGTATATATTCAGCAGAGGTGGAATTATGAGAAGCTTAGCCTAACGCTTAAACTGGGCAAGATTAAGCTTCTACCAGTTGGGTCCCGAGTATACGAGAGGTTACCTTCTGCATCATTTGAAGCTGAACTTACCTCAGGGGTGAAACATCATGAGAAAGAACAGGATGTAGACTGAGTGAGATCACTCTTTGAAAAAACAAAAAAGGAAACATTTACTGACTACTTGTATGTATATTTTGAGCAGTTTTTATCCAGTGTTTCTGAATTGTTTTTCTTCCTCCAATATGCTTTTACCTGTCTGATAATGAGCACACAATTTACTAAAAGAGTCTAATATGCAAGATATATATATATATATATATATATATATATATATATATCCTCTGGCATTCAGTTGATTTTCCAGTAAAGCCCGTTTGGCCATAAAAAAAAAATTCCCCTTTTTCTCAGTATCAGTGTTTGACCATGAAATTTTGAAAATGAATTTGGAATTTTTCGAAAAATTAGAAAAACTCAAAAAAGCTATTTTTCAAATCTTTCACTTAAAACACTCATAAAAATTAAAAAATAGCTCTATTTTTAAATACCATTTTCACTTGAAAAAGAATTTCACTTTTATTTTCAAAAGAAACATGTGTTACTGGAATAACTTGGTCTAAACGGTTTTTTGAAGATAACAGTAACAATTGTTCAATTAATGGAGCTGTAAGTTTGTTGGCCCAACCTGCTACTATCAAATCAATGAGTCAATTCGTCACCAAGCAGGCAGGCACTTTCAAAGAAAAACATTTCTATTTCTATGCAGAGAAAAATAATACGCCGTTGCCGGGGATCGAACCCGGGTCACCCGCGTGACAGGCGGGAATACTTACCACTATACTACAACGACATTGTTATTATACAATTGAATTGGTAAATAATTGGTATTTAAATTTTCTGCCAACAAAACGGAATTTTCTTCCAAATAATGATCAAGTGCCACATGACAAAACCATGTATAATTGCAACAATATACTATCATTTCTTTTCAACTGAAATTCAAAAGGAAAAGGTTGGTTTCTATATTCACACAGATAACTTGAATAATAAAACGGCAAAAGTTAACTCGTGAGATAAAAATTGCCAAAGACCATAAAAAGAGTGTATTTGCACCATCCCACATTGATGCGTGGGACTTCCAATACAACTTGATCAGGTAATGGAACACTGAAGAATTTGGGAAAGGGAAAATGATAGGACATGCATGTCCCTTAATTAGCTTCTATGATAACTACTGTATTCTTAGGTGTTACAGGAATTCAACTATATGTAAGTAGCCCTTCCACTTAATGTACTCGAATATCATAGACTGATAAATGATCAATGGCTCGATGTTACTAAATTTCGTTATAATAAGTGCTGTTAAGTTACCAATCTTTAGAATCAGAGTGAGAAAGAACTCCTTTATTTTTTATCCAGGCTGAAATTTCTGTTTGTTTTAACACTATGTTCCTACACTTTAGTGCATTTTTTGCAAGCGTCAATTGCTATAGGAGAAACCCTCCTTCCTTTTGAATAGGTCAAATTGTAAGAATGAACTTGGTCACTCTAGACTTGTATTCTTATGAGGTCACACGCTCCTTTTGACTTATGATTTAAAAAAAGGTGCTGTTAAGCACTCTTTGAGTTTTTTTGTTTTTGAAAATTTTTGCTTAGTTTATAACTTTAGTTGTCTACAAGATAAAAGGGGATTGGTCATATTCTCAGCACCCCCACCTACCATCTCAGGGTCGTCAGTTTGAATCACCAAAGGAGCAATAGCTCCAACAAAGGAGATCAAAGGAAAATCAAAGGAGAGATTAAATTTAAAAAAAAAAGCTTATCTGCAAGAATTAAAAATACGTATAAATAAATTTAAAAAGGTTGTTTGCAAGAATTAAGAATACTTATTACATAAAGTAATAAACAGAGTGTTGTGAGAAACATGCAACAGAAGTAATTCATTTGGTTAATATGAAACATGGCAGACTTTCAAATTTCCCATGTGACGACTGACGACATCACAAACTTGTGTTTACCATACTAATTTTTTATTCTTGTGGATAAATTACACGGATTAAAAAACAACTTCAATAATTGAAAGTTGACAAATGAATCGCAATCCAACCAGTAACAGCTCATAAATCAACATACTAAACTTTTAACACTATCTTACATGTACAGTGACAATCATTAATTTTATCCTATTATTTCACCGCAATATTTTCAGTAGCACACGTGATTTGTTATATCCGGCAACCACCAAATATTATGGCAGAGTGGTAAATGCTACTCAAATTTAATTAATGATCTAGGATTCGAGCCGCGAAATATGATATTATTTTTGTAGGAAAAGTTTTATCCTCCAAAGCCGAACTTTCCGATACAAACCTGAATTAGTTAACTCCAAACGGATGTCAAATACCTAAGTGAACCACAAAAAAAATTGTTTATCCAGCAGAGACGAGAGGGAGATAAAGAGATTGCAGATCATGACACTCCCTATTCCCTAGGATAGTAATATAATAATCTAAGGCAGAATTCTCTAGGTGCAATGAGGACTCCGGTTAAATTCAAAATAACTGTCATGGGTGTTTTTGGTGGGCGTTACTCGGTGAGTTCGATCTTTAAGATTTTTAATATTTTTGGTATGCGGTGAAGTCATTGTACTTTTATAATTACGAGTTCATATTTAAGCACTGGATCGCCGCGCTTGGTTGCCTTAGGTCATCCATTATATATTTATAATTTGTCGAGAAAAGGCACATGGTTGCAGAGAGGGGAATCACTTCCCCAACCCATAAACTATGTTGGAGGGATAAGGACTGCCGTTCCTATAGCTATCCCATCCTCTCTAAAAATGTCCCTAGAGTTCAACGACAAGCCAACATTTTTCTTGAGGTAGAGAGAAAGACACGAAGAGGGGGAGACGACGTAGTATAAGATTAATACATTTTTGAAAACTAACAAACATGGCCAACCATTGTGTTTTAACTTTGGTTCTCACGATGGTGGGCTTTTGTTTTACACAACTTTGTATCATTCTGCTATGGAATTTTCTCCTAATAATTAACTCACTCACGTCATGGAAACATTGATTTGCTCTTTGCCGTGTCTTAACATAGTCGTAATATTTGTATCCAATCTAATGTTTTGATTTAACCATATTTCTATCTTTATGTACTCTCAGCGTTGTACTACGTACTGTTTTGGGGGGGGTGCCAAAAACATGTCTGTTCTTGTGTCCTCTTACCTTAGTATTCAAACTCATTATCTTTCCCTCTTCCTCTGTAGCAATCTGTCCACAGCGATAGAAACGCCAACGGTGGCTGTTTCTTTGTTTGGATCTCTTTCTTTATTAGTTATGTTATGATATGATTGTTTAACTTATCCTCTCTACTCTCTGTCTACTAAGCGCCCCATTATTCTAATTTAATTTGGCCTCTATCTTGTCCAATGTTTTGTACTGGCCCTCTTGAGTTAAAACAACAGACAATATATACCGACTCTAGGTCTCTCTGTCACATAAATTGCCTTTGTAGTGCACTCCCTCCCTTCGTCAATTTACGTTTCTTTTTTTATCTTTTTACTTTCCTTTTTAATATCTTTTATAAAACTATCATCTTTCTATATTTAATAAGTTCTTAATTCGAACTTCATATTCTACTCTTAGTGATATTTTCTCACAGTAATCATATGGAATGTTTACTATTTTAAAAAATTTAATGGGTTCTTTTAATATGTTATACACATCTTTAAAGATCACAAGATCCAAAAGTCATTTGTTATATTCTTAAATTTTTTGATCACTCAAACTAAGATATAAAAGACTAATTAAGACATAAAGTGAAGGGACTAATAAATAAAACACCTAGAAAGGAAATGATCTAACACCTTTTTCATTTTCTCTCGAAATATCAACAAAAATTTTTTCCAAAGAGTTAAATAAAAGGAACACAAGTAGATACATATTTTCAGAAACCAAAAAAGAAAAATTAAAAGGAAATTACTAGTAGTCAAATTAACCAACTTGGACGCTATTATGATCTTTGGGATTGGCAAATCCAATACGAGGAGCGCATAGCCGCACACACGAAAGTGCTTTGTCGAAATGCTTTGCCTTAGTCCCCAAATACTCAGTCCAGGTCACTGGCCTATACATTGGAGGGTGCCCTTGATCTACCAATTTAGAAAGCGGTGAAATTTTCACCCATGATGGTGGCCCATATAAAAAAGCTACTGATAAACGGTGTCGGGTTCGGTTCACTACCGCCCGATGTAAAACACTTGGGTACAACCCGTTTGACAATATGTGTAATAAGTCACCTACGTTTATAACTAATGCACCGTGCAAAGGAGGAACCGTGACCCAACCATTTCCTTCTTTAAACACTTGTAAACCACTTGTGTTGTTTTGGTGAAGGATAGTTAATATGGTAGAATCCGTATGTGCAGCAAGACCCATGGCCCGATCCGGATCCGGACATGCCGGGTAAGAATTTAGTTGTAGGGCCGAGCATCCTCCTCTTGGGCCGACAACAGCCCATTTCACATCGTCCTTACTTATTCCTAGTGATGCAAGCATCAGCCACATCAGTCTTCCTGCTAGCTTTTCCATCTCCTTTTCGTATTCCTCGATTACGTCACTGAAAAATCAAAAATCAAAAAGATAAGCACTATATAGTGTAAATGACATAAAAAGATTGTAAGCAGTACTACTAATGGATATAAAACTAGGAAACAACAAAAGAAAAAAAGCGGTATCTCTCCAATCTTCATGAAATTTTGAGTCTTTATCCTAAAACATTGTCTCCTTCCACTGAGAAAGTGTAGGTAACACCTCATGGATGAGTGGTTTACGGGTTCAACTGAACCTAATATTTTTATGATAACTTAAAAATATAAGTAACAATTTATTAAAGTTTCTATAAATTAAATAATAAATTTTGTACCCCTAATTTCGCAGGTGGTACGAGTTCGGCTGTACATATCCGCCACGTTTAAATCTTGGATTCATCATTGAGCAACAACGATAAATTTTTTAGTTAATGCTTCCTAGCTCAGTACAGCATGAACAAAAAGGTAAATTATTTTTTAAAAGAAAATACACCATGTTTTTTGAGAAAGAAAGATGTTTCATCAAAATGCATGTATACGTGCATGAGAATTAAAATTGGAGGGAGGGATGATATATAAGTGAAAGTACCAGAATATCTTGTAATCATGTGGCCAAAGTTGGCGAGCATGGTCGAGTGGGGAACCAACAATTGTGAACCCCTCAGACCACATGAGCTTTGAGAAAAAAGACGATATGCGAGCCACCCCATAACCAGCAATTCCATCTGCAGAACGAGCGGCCTTCAATTTTTGCTGCATCGGAAGGGAAAAAAGTCTCTTTCCAGCTGCCTCTATATTATCCAGTAAACTCTGAGATATATTATGGTTTATGATTTGGAATGCACCCCATGTTTTGCATGCATGGCCTATTTTTTCCGTCGCAAATTTCTCGTCGTTTAGATCAATCACTGGAATTGACTCTAATGAGTCATTGGATTGGTAATCATGATCTAATGATGATCGCCATGCATGGGATTCGGGTAATTCTTTTATTGTGTACAAGTCAAGTTGTTTTTGATGAACATCTAAGATTCTTGAAGGCATAGTGTAATAATCAAATGCTAATATAATGGGAAGTTAGTTATAAGAAGGAGATCTGTGGGATTTGTTTTGTGAAGGGAATAATGAAAAGGAAAGTGTTTATATAGAGGTGATGGATGAGGATGGGGACAACGAATGCTGGGAAGAAAGAAATATATAAAATGAAAGAAAGTTTTGAGTGGTTTTGGGGAAGTTGTGATGTCGATATACAAAGAAGGGGACAAGAAATGAAAGCGAGCCGCTTAAAGGATAAACTATCATTGGACAAACGAAAGAACAAAAGTTTTGAATGGACCATCTTGACCTCTTAATTAAGGAAAAATGGGATCAAAATACTGCAGGTTAAGGTGTCTCAATTCTTTCTCACACATTCTCTCTCCCTTTTAAATATAGCAATAATGTATATCTGTAGAGGCCGGTTGGGGCACCAACCGTACCATCGATCTGTTTAGTTTGGTCTAATCTGTGAAACACAACTATTTTGTTTCGTTGAGCTCAATTTAACTAAAGCTTGAGCAGAAGATCTAGTGAAAATAGTCTTTCTATATGCAAAGGACTGTTCCAGAGTCATATTTCTCCCCATTTCATGTGCCTTTGTCTTGTCCTCAAGTAGAAAAACATCTACATCATCCCTTCCCTAGCTACTTGGTCCTAATTTTTTTTTCCCTACAGATAAATATAAGCCTTCTTATTCCCGCCCCACATCCTAGAAATAAAAACCAAATGCCTCAATTCACCTCTCCTATTGGCCTGTTAAACTGACAATAATACCCTTGCCATATAGCCTCGATATGGAGTTTGCCCTTTCGGTATTGGCGAAGGCATATTATCTAGAATCTCTAGTGACTATATATGAGACTCAAGAACTTGTTAATTACCTCTACTGCAGCTGTGCCATGATTGATGCAGGAGTGGCGGAAGATGACTACTCTATTGGAAGCATTTGCGAGGGTATTTCTGTCCACAAATTAAAAGGAAATTGAATATTGTGTGGACTATGGAGTAGCATTTTTTCTATTTATACTTTTCCTTTTAATCATTTCTGCGACAAGCAGTAAAGTCACTTTTGATATTTGCGCGGTTAGATTTTGTGTCTTTTGTCCCATCTTACTCTATGGGGGCAAATATTCACTCTTTAGATATCCCTCTTTAATCAAACATTAGTTTTTCTTTAAGCAATCACTAATTTGTCAATTTTAGTTTTCTTGTTTTATTAGTGTACTTTTGTCTCCAACTTTTTCTTTTCTACGTTAGACAAGAGTTTTTACATAGTGCTCTTATAGATTTTTCTTTGTTCTCTCGGCCATAAATTGTGTGGTCGCGGTGGCCACACAACATAAAGAGCCAAATGGCTCCTAAGAGTGTCAATGTTACGCTCATTACTTATTTATTCAATCATATCATGGATCGATGGGACATGTGCAAAAGGACGATATATACAAGGACACATGAATAAAATCACCATCTTATTAGTTGCATATGCACTTCACGTGTCTCAGACGTGGTTAGGTTGGGCAATTTGCTTTTTTTTTCTTTTTTTTTTTTTTTTTTTTGTGTTTGGCCAATAATCTACAATGTATGTCCTTGGAAGATATGCATTACTCCTATGATTTTCGTCACATAAATAAGTACTTACAGTAAAGATGGGTCAGGAGAATCTTTGTTCTGGAAGTTCAGTAAAAAGATTACAACATTGTTGGCGTAGAAGAAAGTAGTAGCAAGACTTCATTCTAGACTATTTTTTCAAGTTTTTTGAAGTTTTCTACGCAAAAAACTTCAATTTCTTTTTAGGTAAAATGTACGTTCAAACACAATTTCAATTTTCAAAAACGATTTTTCAATCTTAAAAATTCTTTTTTTCAAGTAAATTTAGGATCAATTGTTTTTTTGGCTCTTTACAAACTTATTTTTAATTTTATGACCCTACATTACTAGAAATTCGGGAAAATCCGATCGAGTCATACCGACCAACGTTGGTCGGTCAATAAAAGCGACCAAAAAACCGTCCAAAACAGACGAAAACTACTAAAAAAATATTTTACAATTTTTTTAAAATAACACACCGACCGATTTCAGCCGGTATATTGGTCAAATATTTAACTGCAATGGTCAGACTTGCTTAGTCAAAGCACTTTTTTGATTATCAACCAACATCGGTCGGTAATGTGGACCCACAGTTTTAAATTTTAATAATTATATTGTTATTTAAAATATTTTATAAAACTTATAGTTGAATAAACCGACCAAAGTCGGCCGGCTATTACATGAGAAGATTTTACCGATCAACTTTGGTCGGTAGATGTAATTTCTAGAATATAACCGACCAACTTCGGTCGGTTCATAGGTCAAACATGGTCAAACTTTTGAATCACATTAAAATTTACTATCTAAATAATATAAATATAATCCATTAATACTTTATTTTGTAATACAAATAATGAATGCACTAACATATACTATAACAAGCTATATATAGTTAAAGTGGTACAACAAAATATATACATACATACATATATATATATATATATATATATATACATACATACATATATATATACATACATACATACATACATACATATATATATACATACATACATACATATACATATATATATATATATATATATATATATATATATATATATATATATATAAAGAGATAGAGAGAGAGGGGGGTGGGGGGTATAGCCGCATCTAAGAACGCTAAGTGTTAAGGCCACAAGATCGGGTTCTTTTGGGGATAGACTTGTGAAGAAGCAATAATCTAATTAGTATATATAATTGATCATCATCAAATATATCTATTTGTAAATTGATTCATCGGCTTATATTATAACTTACTTAGATGCATCGATGAATATTAAAAATAAAACGTCTCGACCTATATCGATTAATCTATGCCATGCATTATTAGTGATGAATGAATAAAATATAGAAGAATACTAAACTTCTTTCACATGTATATATGTATCACAAATCAAATAAATGAAAGAAGCTATTTGCATTAAGTAATCGAGTTAATATAACAACCGACTAAACATATTTAAAATAGAATAACATTGGTTTACTGATTCATCAATTGATCAAGTTTTTGTACGTAGTAATGTATATGATTGATCATCAATGACAATATAATATGTGTGTTTGTGTGTGAAATGACTCATATACTTAATTATAACTTAAAAAATTGACTTTGATAGATGAATACAAAAGGTAAAACGTCTCAACTGATATTTATTAATTTATGTGATTTGTAATTAGTTATAAAACGAATGAATATATGAGACGAAATGTGGAATTCGAATAAAATAAACGTCTGATATATATACCTTTATTTTTTTTTATTAGTGACTAATTATATATATGTGTGTGAATAAAATATATACTTATAATTTATTAGTAGTAATTTATTAATATAATAATTTTTTATAAATACTATGCTTAGTTTATAATTATTTATTAGTAAATATATATGTGAATAAAATATATACTTATAGTTTATAATTTTTTTTTAAGTTAATAATATTTTAAGAAATAGTAACACAAAGTAATAATTTAGGTTTCTTTTTACATTACTGACCGAAGTCGGTCGGTTAATTGTGGTCAAACACAGTCAACGATCATTTAAATGTACCGACCGACTTTACTTGACGACGTCGGTCGGTACCTTTAATTCCAGATTTGAAATACGACCTTTCCCCCTCATTTCTCTTATTCTCTAATTCTCAGTTTTTTTTTAACTCCACTCTCTTCTCCCTCGTACACACAACATCATTCCTCACTCCTTCTCTATTTCCCTCACACAAATTTCATTCCCCATCTCATGTCGCCACTGCCCCAGCCGTCACCATTGCCGCTGTTACCGCCTCCACTGCCGCCCCTCCTCCTCCACCTCCTAAAAGTTGTAGGTTTGAATTAGAACTTACATATTTTTTGTATAAATTTAATGTTTATTAATTAGTTAATAAGTGTCTAAATTAATTGTTTAACTTTTAATTTTATTGAAATCTAGGATTTTGTTTTAATTGAATTGAATTTAATTTATTACATATGGTGTAAATTGAATGTTTAAATTTGTATTGACTTGAATAGTTTAATTAGGAATTGAATTTTCAACTTTGAATTGAATTAAGTTATTAGGATTTGTTCTTGCAAATTAAACTCTTAGGGTATGAATTTAATGCCACGCGGATCACAACCATCTGTATCACAGCCACCTGAATCACATCCAGCTATGTCACACTCACAGGGATCGAAACCATCTTCATCATCGACTCCATCCATTTCAGGACTTCGCCTGCGCGACCGTAATTCTGAGCCCCCATCTACACCGTCGACACATGCCTCTGGTACACATGTTGAGGATGATGATCCAGAGGTAGTGCATTATGATCATTGTGGCAGGATCATCATAGCCCCCAAAGGTAACAATGAGAGTTATTTATTATTTTTGCATTTATTATTTTATAATATTTTTACTAATATTCTCATGTATTTTTATTGTTAAATTGCAGGTTCAATCTGGGTAAGCAGACCACGAAGATAATGACCAATGCGATCAAAAAGCTTTATGATGGCCCCTACGCGACTTGGAGTGATTTTTTCATACTCGCTGAAGGAGTAAATTTTCAATCTGTTTAAGGTATAAATGTTCTTATAAGCAGTTTAGTAATTTATATTTATGATGTTTCCATCTAATATTTAACTTTTGAAATGCAGAGCATGTGTGTGTGGGAAGACCACTATAGCAAGGAAATGTCTGCAAATTTTATCACAAAGCTCGCAAGAGATTGACAGATCATTTCTCGGATGGTAGAAAGAAGAACAACAGGACTGACTGGTATCTGCAGCTTTAAGGCAATGGCAGACCGAGGAGTTCTTAAAGAGGAGTGAACAAGGAAAGAAAGCTCTCTCATCTGAAAAGGGAGGCTCCTTGCACACTAGGGGTGCTATCAGCATTGGGACAATAAGAAGAAGATTGGTAATTACTTAAATTATTACGTCTTTACTTTTCTAAGTATATCAACTCTATTTATTAACTAAATTAATTTGTTTTCAGAAAAAGAAGTATCGGCGTCCAATGAGCCACGATAAACTATTCAAGAAGACACATATTTTAAAAAAGAAGAAAGAGGGGGATGTAGATAGGTGGGTCGAGGACCGGGCATGATTACATATGTAAGCTTTCAATTTTTCTTAAATGTTATAATTTACTTTTATAAGATTTTTTGTACACTAATTCAATTTAAAATAACGTAGGGTTGCTACCAAAGTAACATGGAGAACTTCATTCGTAGTCATCCAGATGGTGAATCGGGCAAGCCAACCCAACCTTCGGACGAGGATGCTGAAAGATTATGGTTGAAGTTTGTTGGCGGTCCAAAAAAGGGGAAAGTATATGGGCTTCTTGAGAAACAATTCCATCGCTACAGGTGTGGAACTCTAGGAATAGGGACTTCCTCACGCGGCGAGGCACTTAATAGGGAGAGGCTCTCGAATATGGAGGAGATAGTGACAAGGCTTACACCTGGGCTAGAAGCGGCCAAGGAAAGAGAAAGGCTTAGAGATGCTCAATTCCTTGGTATGCAAGCTCAGATCATAACTCTTCTTTCTACTAGAGCTTTTCCGTTGCCCCGATCTCGTGAGTCCTCGCTAGAGGCTCGACCTCCACGTGATCGTTCCTTCCGTCCTCTCCGTGATCGTTATTCTCATCCTCCACAAGACCGTTCTCTATATCGTCTTGTAGATGAAAGTTCATTAAATGGTGATGATGTTGGAGAAAATACCCTGTGATCAATACTCTGATATACTTTGAACTAGACTAATAGAACTAGTTTTGAATTAGATTGAACAATTTAAAACTTGTTGTAATTACTTAGTTTTTGCTTGATTTTGAATTGTGATGTTTAATTGAACTTTGTTAGTTTAAACATATTATTTGGATGTTTGGTTGGATTTGTGGTGAATTATTGGTTTGTATGTGGTGAGCTTAGGGTTATTTGATGTGAATCGGGGTATTGGTATGTTGTTGTTATTTGGTAAGTGGTGTAACTATCAAAACAGGTATTTTCTGCCAAAATTAATCCCAGAAAATTGACCGACCCCGGTCGGTAACTAATAAAAAAAAAATTAATTGTAAAATACCGACCAATGTTAGTCGGTTAATGCACATTGAATTCCCAGAAATTCAACATTACCATTCAACTTTGGTCGATAAGTTGGCTGCCATGTCCAAATTACCGATCTACGTCAATTGGTATTATTAAATTTTAATTATTTATAAAAAATATAAATTTCCTATTACCGACCAACGCTGGTCGATATATAAAATATTATAGTTTAATTTATTTTTCATTAGCAACCAAAGTTGGTCTGTAAACAAAATTAATAAATTTAGAACACCAACCAACGTTGGTCGGTAAAATTAAATTATTAAAATAACATTCCGACCAATATTGATCGGTAATTCAATTAAATTGTCATATGGTCGTGTAGAGCATACCGACCTGGTCCGTAATTTTCGACCGACTTTGGTCGGTATGCACCCGACCTTCAAAATACCGATCACACGTAAATGGTCGCGTTTTGGATTGTTATTGGCCATTAGCTACCGATTTTGGTCGTTTTTTTGGACAATTTTACGCGGATTTTTAGTAGTGCTACATTTTTTTTACACATGGAAGATTTGCTGGTACACGTAAGAGATCTATCTTTACACATAAAGAGATTTAAAAAAGTTATTTTTTTAAATTTAAAATTGTAAAGAAGCATAATATACAAAAACACTTAATTTTTTGTGCAAATTAAACGCTAGCATAATATAAATACGATCCTATAGATAAAACGAAACTAATTAAGGCAGAATTTGATGCGAAAGTGATTCTTGGGGGAAAAAGATGTTACCTCCATAATAGAAAAGACCAAAAAAAATAGAGGCAAATCTTCTCAAAACTTGGTTCATGGATCCTCTTATTAGAGACAATTTAAACGTAACATATGCGTGCTTTAATATGTTTCTTTCAGTTGTTCCAATTTCTATTGGTGGCCATAATAAATACGTGCTCCGTATGTCCTTATTTACTCTATAATAATGACATTGGAGATGCTCTCTCTCTATATCACTGTCTCTCTCATAGTTTATCTATTCGTGAGCGAAGATTCTAATCATCATCAATAAGTAGTGCCACGAAATTACAATCATTTACATATATTGTATACGGTTAAAATTGGACCACCCGATTTTACTATTTGACCGGGGCTAGAGAGTTGCATCGAAGGTCGGTCCCATAGTGGACCAGACCAAAGCACGAGGACAAGATACCGAGTTTGGGACTCAATCTGTCGAGATCGAGCTCAGTAGCGACCGAGACCGAATGAGACAGACATCGAGCAAGATCGAAGATAGCGTAATAACAAAAAGATGAGATATCCGTGACTGGTTGGAGATCATGGCGGAAATCTCAGAAGGGATCAAATTAGTAATGGTTAATTAGCTAATCATGAGATTTTCTTATGTAATTAGAGTTATACCATAAGTAGAATTCATCTGCTATATAAAGGGGAGTTCTAATCATTTGTAAGACACATGATTCATACATATCAAAGTAATGTAAGACTTTCTCTTTAGCTTATACTCTTGTTCATCAGCTTGCTTATTTCTTAACTGTTTTGGTACCGACCAGTTCGAGGGCACTCTAGCTCGAGGGTTGAATTACGTTTCAACACTAGTTTGTTTTATCTTATTGTTAATTTTTATTACTAATCTTCATATTTATCAATTGATATTAGGTGAAATCACGTGTCCTTAAAACCATATTATAAGTGTAATTGTTATCCAATTTTAAGGGTAAACAGTTTGGTGCCCACCGTGGGGCTAATGATAATAGTGATTGCTTAATGCTGATTCCGATAAAACACACTACTTTACGCTTGTTATTTTAAGTATTTTTGTTTTCAGGACAAACATGTCAAACTCACAAACAACACCCACACATGGTGACAACGGCCTCGGATTTCACGGGGAAAACGACAATATAGCCGCCCCAGGGATCGAGGTACCTCAGGCTGATCTCGAGGGAGTACCAATTGAAAATCTCGTCGTTGTCAGTTCACATATCGCCCTTAATGCAAATCTGGGCACTGATCCCGAAGGTAGCGTACGAAGGGAAGGTCGATCAGGTGGTCGAGGTATGCAGGGAGGAGAAGATGGTGGAGTCAGCCTCCAATTCATATTTGAAATGCTTCAGGCTCACCAAGCCGCTATAGCACAACTATAAAATCAGCACCGAGCACCAAGTGGGGTCGAACCCTCACCCTCACCAGAAGTTGTTCGTAGGGACGAACCTGTACCGGAGAGATCGAACGCCAATGAATCGGGGACTGATCCCACCATTATGAAAGTGCTCGAGGAGCTCACTAAACGGATTGAATAAGGTGAAAAGAAAATCGAGGCGAATGACAAAAAAGTAGAAATATACAACTCTCGGGTTGACCAAATACCGGGGGGCACCACCGATTCTAAAGGGTTTGGATTTGAAGAAGTTTTTACAAAAGCCTTTCCCCCCAAAGTGCGGCTACGAAGCCCATTCCAAAGAAATTCTACATGCCTGAAATTCCCAAATACAATGGGACCACTGATCTAAATGAGCATGCCACTTCTTATACATGCGCAATAAAGGGGAATAACTTAGGAGATGATGATATTGAATATGTTCTACTGAAGAAATTTGGAGACACTCTATCGAAAGGGGCAATGATATGGTATCACAATCTGCCACCCAATTCCATTGATTCCTTCGCCATGCTTGTAGATTCCTTCGTGAAGGCAGACGCCGGAGCGATAAAGGTTGCGACTAGGAAGTCGGACTTCTTTAAAGTGAAATAGAAAGACAATGAAATGTTAAGGGAATTTGTATCTCGATTTCAGATGGAGCGCATGGACTTTCCCCTGGTCACATATGATTGGGCTGTTCAAGCCTTTACTCAAGGTTTGAACGAATGAAATTCGGTAGCATCACGACAGCTAAATCAGAATTTAATTGAATATCCAGCGGTGACCTGGGCCAATGTGCATAATCGGTACCAGTCAAAGATCAGGGTCGATGATGATCAATTGGGGACCCCTTCCGGTTCCGTCTACCCAAACAGGCCCGTCAGCAGAGTTCAAAGGGACATCGACAGAAAACCCCGATCAAACAGAGATCAGTATCAACCATATAACATATCGTAGAAACAGCGGCACAAGACATAATCTGATTCAAAATGACCGAAGGAATTATTGAGGATAGAGCTCTCGAGGGCTCATGAACAAAAGTGGATTCGATAAACATGCCGATCCCGTAGAAGCACCACGATTATTAGAATACAACATCAACATCGATGTATCAGGTATCATATCAGCCATTAGGAGAATCAAGGATACTAGATGGAGCAGATCCCTACAGACTAATCCAACCAAAGAAACCCTAACCAAATATGCAAATACCATGGTACCCATGGTCATAGAATCGAAGACTGCAGACAGCTAAGGGAGGAGGTGGCTTGTCTGTTCAATGAGGGTCACCTTCGAGAATTCTTTAGTGACCGAGCTAAAAATCATTTTACAGACAGGGATACAAACAGGAAAAATGAATAGGAAGAACCACATCATGTGATTCACATGAACGTTGGTGGGGTCGACATACCACAAGGGCCTGTGTTCAAACGCACCAAGGTGTCGATCACCAAGGAGAAACAAACTCGAGACTATGTACTGGAAGGCACCTTATCGTTCAATGATGAGGAAGCAGAGGGAATCTCATAACCCCATAATGATGCATTAGTAATCTCTATTCTTATAAATGAAATTCAGGTTAAATGTGTTTTAATTGATCCAGGGAGCTCAGCCTATATTATTCAATCGAGGGTCGTGGAGCAGCTCAGCCTACAGGATCGGATCGTGCCCGCAACTTGAGTTCTCAATGGTTTCAATATGGAAAGTGAAACAACTAAAGGCGAAATCATCTTACCAGTAAATGTAGCTGGGACTATTCAAGAAACCAAGTTCCACGTGATCGAGGGCGATATGAGATACAACGCCCTGCTCGGAAGACCTTGGATTCACAACATGAGGGTCGTCCCCTCAACTCTTCACCAAATTCTGAAATTCCCGCCATCGCATAGGGTAAAAATGGTGTATGGGGAACAACATGCTGCCAAAGAGATATTCACGATCGATGAAGTAATACCGATATCGGCGCTTTTATCGGCAAAGGGATCGAAGTCAAAAGAAAAGAAGGAGGTTAAATAGTAACCACATATATCGGCCTCGACCCGATCAAAGAAACGAGGGGTGGACGAGGATGACGAACATTGGATTCCCCGATCCTTCATAATTCCCGATGACTCCGATGCCACAAAATCGACAGTCGAAGAGTTGGAACACAGTCCCTTCTAAGAAGAGGAAAGCTTCTGTAGCTGCTGATGCTCCTGTTCCTAAGGTGCGTGCTACACGTAGTGCTGTGAGAGAGGAAGAAGACCTGTTTGAGAAGGCTCTACTTGAGAGCAAGAAAAGGAGAGCTGCAAAGGGAAAGGCTAAAGTAGGAGAGCCTGTAGAGACTGTTGTTGTTGAAGAGGATACGATGGACCTGGTCCATCATGAGGAGAAGACTGCTCCTGTTGTGGTTGAGGCACAAAAATCAAAAAGGGCTAAGGCTTCTTCAAAGAAGTCAGCTACAGTGTCTACCACATCTACAAGAACTGTTAAAAGGACCAGGTCCAAGACAAGAAAAGTGAAGGTTGTTGAGAAAGATGATGATAAAGAGTGGAGTGGAGAAGATGAGGGGGAAGTTGGTGAAGTGACTGACAGAATCACCTTGTTTGGCAAAAGAAAAATTCTGAAGGGAAAGTTGGTAAATGATCTCGAGGAACCTGGGATGAGATACCTGCTGGAAACACTGGATGTTCAGGGGTGGAAGAACATGGTCCTTCACATGGAAGGAAGGTTGGCTAGAGCTGAACTGATGGAGTTCATGGGTAATGCAATGGTCAAGGACGGCAGGGTCACTACCACAGTCAAAGGAATTCAAGTCTCCTTTGATGCTACAGAGCTGGGAGAAATTCTGCACATTCCTGCTAAGGGCTACGAAGATTACACGAAGCAATAATGGCCTAGTTTGGATGGGATGGCCTCAACGATCAACATTACCAAATTCTTCAGTGACAATGAAAGGAAAATTGAACCCAGGCCAATCTACAAAAGTGAAATGAAGCCAGAACACAAGTTGCTCTTCGCGTTTGTCATCAAGTTCTTGCTGCCAAGACAAGAAAGAAGGCACATAGCCAACTATATGGATCTGACCTTGATGGAGTGTTTGTATAGGGGTAACCAGATCAATTGGCCAGCCTTCATCATCCAACTCCTGGATAGAGTTGTGAATGGAACAAAAGCACATGCAATCCCATATGGCTTTATTTTGACAGATGTGCTTGCTTATTTTGATGTTCCTGTGAAAAAGGCTGAGATGGCTACTGCTAAGGACTATTTTGGGAAGGATACTTTGCTGACTTGCGATTATACTGTCAATGTTCATGCAGATGAACCTGGTTCATCTAGGAAGAAGCCTGTAAATAGCAAAGTTATAACTCTGGTGTAGGAAATCGAGATCAAGGATATGGAAATCCTCCATTTGAAATCTTGTTTGATTGAGGTTGAAGCTGAGCGGGATGCTCTCAGGGCTGAATTATCAAAAGAGAAGGATAAGAACGAGGGTGTTCTTAATCAGATACTTTCTCTTCTACAAACCAAGACCACAACCTCCTCTGCACCTTCCCATCCTTAGGATGTCTAGAGCTACCAAAGCCCCTCTTTAGACCAGTTGTTCTGTTTTTGTTGTTTTATTCTGTTTTGCTCATGGTTATGGCTATTTTTTATGGTGTTTGATGTACGTTCCTAATCAGTGAATTTTTGTTGTTTTGTTATTGACTTGTCTCAATTTCTTAGATATCTTACATTTATTGGTTTCTTATGATGATAAATCATGTTTGCACCTGCAGTAGCCTCAATGGCCATGAGTAATTGTAAACAACACTGGTGAGTTTATCATTTTGCAAACTTTTCGATGATGCCAAAAGGGGGAAGACAAGTGCTTTTATATTTCAACTTTTATATTTCAAGTGATATTTATAACCTAATGAACCTGGTTTCTCTATGATAAATGCTTAAAAAACATACAAAGTGTTTGAGTTGTATACAGGGAGAAGCACAGAGTTTTGTCATCATCAAAAAAGGGGAATTTGTTGACCCAAGTCACTGCATAGTTTTGAAGATTGACAAATGCCTGACCAGTTGAACCAGGTCCATCGGAGCATACATACTTGACCTGACGTGTTTGCACACAAACCTTATATGCATAGGAGATGAATGCGAGTGTGAAGTATCAATGAACAAGGAGAGTGTCTCCTAATATGAAAAGGTTGCAAATTGATAATTGAATTCAGCAAGGACAGTAGTGAAGGAAGGAAGTTGAGTTTAATACGAACTCGTCCTCCCAGGTAGAGTTGTACCAGAACTGAACAACAAACTCAACAACTGACTTTATAAATAATTGAAGTATTCTTGCTTGAATCAAGAACGCACACGTGCAGAAGTGAATCAAGATCTGAAAGCAAAATTCCTAGATATTTTGCAAGCAGAATTACTGTGCGATACAAAGGCTACAGACCAGCTAGAAGAACCAGTTCCATCTGCTTGTCATTGAGTCTAGTTGGTTGTACTAGGAGTTTTAATATTGTATCTTTTTAGCTTTCATAGAATCAATTGTAATAGGTACGCATTGTTCAAGTTAGAGTTAACTTGAAGCTTGTAGAAATTAGCTAGGGGCTAGTTACTACGAAGGGATTAGAGTTAGTCCTAGGATTACAAAAGAATTTATTTTATAAGTCCGTTAAGCTTAGAGTTTTAGTGAAGAGTTTGAGAAAATACTACTGAGGAGTAGGTCATGGTTTTTTCACCTTTTGATCCAGGTGTTTTCCACGTAAAAATCTCTGTGTGTTTACTTTACTGCTTTTATCATTCCGCAACAGTAGAAGTTGGAACACCAAAAAGAACCAGGTTCTTCTAGAGAGACAACACTTGAAAATTGGGCACCACACAAATTAACCTATCTTCTTGTGTGGCATTGACATCTAAAATATCATGCCGAGATCGTATGCGACAATGGAAAATAATTCTCCGGCAGCAGAGTGACGAAGTTTCTCGAAGACCAAAAGATAAAAATGATTCTATCAACGCCGTATCATCCTAATGGGAACGAACAAGCTGAATCAACAAATAAGGCCATCATTCAAAATCTAAAGAAAGATTGACCGATGCCAAAGGAAAATGGAGAGAAATATTGCCCGAGGTCCTTTGGGCGTACCGTACAACATTGAAATCCAGTACGAGGCCAACACCATTTTCTTTAGTCTATGGTGTCGAAGCTCTGATCCCTATCGAAGTCGAGGAACCTAGCTTTAGGTTTCGATATGCAATGGAAGAGTCAAATCACAAGGCAATGAATACAAGCCTCGAATTGCTCGATGAAAAATGGGAAACCGCCCTCGTTCGCGTGGCCGCACAGAAACAGCGGATCAAAAGATATTATAACCGAAGAGCCAATCTTAGACACTTCAAAAGCGATGAATTAGTTATGAGAAAGGTCACCCTCAATACTCAAAACCTAAACGAAGGAAAACTTGGCCCAAACTGGGAGGGACTGTATCAGGTCCTCGATATCGTCGGAAAAGGATCCTACAAACTTGGCATGATAAACGACGAGCAATTACCAAATAATTGGAGCATTTCACTCCTCAAACGATATTACTGCTAAGGTATGACCTTCTCCATTTTCATTTATATTTTATATTAATCGATTGCAAGTATTCAATCAAAGACATCGAGGTATTCTTCAACACAAAGTTCTTAGGTCTGAAAGCACGTGTTGCACTCTTTTTCCCTTAGACTTGTTTTTGTCCCAAATGAGTTTTTCCGGGGAGATTTTTAACAAGGAAAACATTGTTCGTGCTAACTTAGAGCAATTCAACAGTATCCGAGGCTTCTATACAATCAACCTCGAATACTGGGGGCATCACCCTCAAATGTAAACTTTGTTACAAGGAAAGTACTTTGTGCCAACAGGGTCTCGATAGGTAAACTTTGTATGTAAGGGCCAAACGGTCGAACGAACCGTGCCCATGTAGATTACTCGATCCCTAATGACAAACATGTAATCATGTAAGATCTATTTTTACTTTGCAATTTAGTGCTTGTGATCTATTATGGAAATCGGCTTAAGGGTCGATCACAACTAATGTTCGAACAAATAAACTCGCACTCGGGGACTGCCATCCAAAAAATTGACATGATCGAATTACTAAAACCTCGAGATCGTAAGACCTTAAAAAGGCAACCCTCGATTTTATAGGCCACGACCACCCCAATCGGGGACTGACACTTCGAACAAGTTCGAAGTATAACAAGGAAACAAGCCCAAGAGGAAAATCCCAAACTAAAGGCTACAACCAAATTAATACGGGTCGGAGACGTCCGAATTTCGTAATAAAATAGGCCTTCAAATATTTTTATAAACCGGTCAAAAAGGCTACCCTAGAATGAATTACTAAGGGTCTCGATAATATCGACCCTCGAAAACCCTAAAGGGTACGAGATCGTTTGAACTCTCGAACAAATGCTTTATTTTATGCTAAGGAATTACGAAACAAAGGGTCATGATATTATCAACCCTCGAAAACCCTAATGGGTACGGAATTGTTCGAACTACCGAGCAAATTCCTTATTTCATGCTAAGGCATAACGGATTTTATATGATTAAACAATAAAATTTTCAAGCCGAAAAGGGGGGAAAACCATTCTTTTTATGGCCATATCAGCCTAATTCACGAGCCTAAGGGCCATTTTATTTCTTAGTTCGAGAAATCATCCTCACTCAATTAAAACCCAAGGGTCACCCTACTTCGAGTTCGACCAAGTACTCACTCGATTATAAAGACTACACTAGTCCGACTTCGGTCAAATTGCCTAAGTTTCAAACTTGTGAACAAAATCTTCATAAGGTATGAATGAAACAGAATCTTTATAAGGCATGAATGAAACAAAATTTTCACAAGGGGGGAAATAAAATAAAGACAAGTCAGAGAGAAAAGAGATCTTTTATATATGTATGAAGATATTTACAAGGACCGAACATGGTCCTAAACAAAAGATCAAAAAAATATCCTATGGTTCCTAACTATTCTCAGGAGCATCTTCTTCTCCATCGGGGTCCTCCCCACTCTCGGACCCGCTCTTGCTCCCGGTGTCATCGTCATCGTCGGAGGAGGCAAATGCCTTAGCATCGTCTTCGTTCTCTTTGGCCTTCCTTATCTCGTCATTAAGATCAAAACCTCGAGCATGGATCTCCTCTAGGGTTTCCCTCCGGGATTGGAACTTGGCGAGCTTGGAAATCCAAAGAGCTCAAGTTTGGGCAGTCTCGGAAGATTCTCTTGCTTAGGCTTGAGCAGATTCAGCATCAGATCGGTAGACGGCCACGATCGTCTCCGCATAGGCCTTAGCCTTTTTCGCCTCAGATTTGGCCTTTGCAAGTTCGGTGACCAATCGAGCCTCGAGCTCCTCTGTTTTGTTTCCTGAGCCGAGCTCTTCTCCTTCATACCCTGAAGCTGAATTTAGGTCGATGAAAATTGGTCTCGAGCATCTTCCTTCTTTGAAGCAAGGCGGTCCATATTTTATTTCCACCCCAAGATCTCCTCCTTCATCATATTGACCTCTTCACGGAACTGCTCGATCCTCTCGACCTTCTGCTGATCCTATGAGATTGAAGTATTAGCCATCGTCCCCGAACTGATGCCATGAGCTTCTAAGATTTTCATTACCTGCTCAATCAGGTCGGTCTGATCTTTGTGAGCCGTGGACAACCCCCCTCGGAGGTCCTTGATCTCTTCTTCTTTTTGCCCGCTGAAAAGTTTGAGGGAATTTCTCTCCTCCGTGAGCTCTTGAAGATCGGCCTCGCATCGTCTCAGTTCTGCTCGGGATTTGGAAAACGCTTCTTGATGGAGTGCCAAGGCCTATACGGAAAGAAGAAAGGAAATTAGACAAGAAAAGAAGAAATAAACATAAGTGCGATATCGACGCGAGGAGTTGAGACTTACCCGGTTTAGGGCTTGTTGAGCCTCATCGAAGAGACTCGATGCTTCACTCAGGCCGGTAGTGTCTTCAACCCCGGTAAAGTAACCACAGAAAGGGTCATCCCCTCCGTGAGATCCTTCTACATCGGGAGTCCTCATAGCTTGGGCCTCCCGAATTTCCTCCTCGCAAAATGCAGGGAGTCGGCGAATCTCCAATTTCTATTGCCCCAAGTGGGTCACTTGGGGCGTTCTCTTCACTTTAAAGGGCCTCAGAGCTGGCCCCTTCAGACGTACCCTCCATTTTCTCATTTCCATGGGAGGCATCTTCAATCTTCGGTGACTCGGGGACTTTGTACGAGTCTTTTTCCAAGACCCCCTCAGCCCGAGGCGGAATCTCTTCAACCCCCACCGACTCAGTGAACTTTGGGGCCTCGGTGTTCCTCTTCACTCGGGCCACCAGTTTCGAGCCGTCTTCTTCTTCTTCCTCTCTTAAACATTGAAGTACCTCCATAGGCAGGCGACGTTGTCTTTCTTCGGCTTACGAGCTAAATTTTTCTTGGACTTTGGATCCTTGGAGGTTGAGGTCCTTTTCCTTTTTTTGTCCTTCACCGGTTTCGGGACCGGGGTTGAAGTCTCCTCCTCACTAGACAGGGGCCTCATGACAGCATCTTTGCCAAGGCCATTATGAAAGGAAATTAAGTGAGTATGGAAGATACATTTTAACAAAAATCATCAAATACGTGAAAAGAGACTTACCATAATTTTTGGCCTCCCATCGGCGCTTTGCTAAATCGCGCCATGAGCGCTCAGTGTATGAAGAGGTTGAGGCCAGGTCCTGAACCCAGCTCTCGAGGTTTGAAATTGCACTGGGCATCCAAGCGACCGCTACATCATGAAAAAGGATTTTGATGAGAAGAAACAAAGGGAACAAAATAATAAATGGAAGCTAAAAGTGGGATTGTACTTATGCTTGATATTCCATTTCTTGGGAAATGGCATTTTCTCAGTCGGGATTAGGTCGGAAGTCCTCACTCGAACGAACCGATCCATCCATCCTCGATCCTTGTCCTCATATATGCTCGAGAATAGCATATTGGTAGCCCGACGCTGAAGTTTTATTAACCCGCCTCGATAGAGACGGGGGGCTGTACAACCTGATGAGGTGGTCGAGGGTGAAAGGCATCTCCTTAACTTTGCTCGCGAAAAATCGGAGCAAAATAACAATCCGCCAAAAGGAGGGATGGATTTGGCCCAAGAATATTTGATACTTGCGGCAGAAATCAACAATAATGGGATCGAGGGGGCCCAGCGTGAAAGGGTAAGTGTAAACACTGAGAAACCCTTCCACGTGGGTAGTGATGTCTTCTTCGGGGGCTGGAATCACCACCTCTTTGCCATTCCAGTTGCAATCTTTCTTCACCTGTTTGAGAAAGTTCTCAGTTATCGAGCATATATACCTCGACATTGGCTCACATCGACCAGGGACTGACGAAGTTTTCTCGATCTTAAATTCGGAAGTTAGGACGCACCCCTCGAGAACACACTCCTCAGGGTGCGACTCCACCGGTGTCTTGTCACCGGCCGGCCGCGATGAAGAAGCATTTTCCTTTTGGGGAACAGTTTTTGACTCTTTCTCCATTTGGATTTGAAGTTAAAAATAGATGAAGATAATATTCTAAGAAGAGGATAGCAGTGAATATCGTAGATTTGCAGATGAAGAACTCAGAAGATGTGAAAAGCTTTGGAGATTAGAGAAGGTTGATGTTGGTTGATTTCCCAATGCACACGCAAGTGTACGTGGTCGACAAGTAATATAGGAT